>JANQDE010000070.1:524831-559246 GCA_037157785.1 Cephalotes varians
TTGATAGTGTATTTGTGAAAATAAAGGAATGTATCCGCCAAGGTTGAATTTGCATGCGAGACGCACATTTATCTGTTATATCGAATGTATATAAAGACCGTGCCACGTGCCATGTCGCTTAAAGAAAGCAATTTTCAATGAAGATTATATCTTCGAGAAGTTAAAATATAAAAGAGATTGTTCGCTTTTCATCATAAAATCAAAAAGCAATACGATGTCTTCATTTGCGCGCGAGCGATCACGAGCGTATTTTTTAAAAGCTCAAGTTAGTAGTATTTACCGTGTAAAATGCCGATGATACGATACCTCGACGATTATTGATTCATCAGATTAAGTAATGTTCGAACTCGTTCAAATTAAATTCGTATTAGGTCTCTCGAAACTAATTATCTTTGTTTTTCCTATTACCTATAAAGGTGAATTCGCAAATATATTCACATATTCTTTCCATATATTTTTTCTCGAATATATTAGTGCTTATTAAAGATTGTTATGCACAAGTTTAAGGCATACGTAAACACGCAGATGAATTATATTCAAGACATTGAATATAATTTAGCACGTTGCTTGGTAAAATATATGTATATTAAAATATATATTAAATATTTCATCAATTACGTTGCGCAACGTAGCTGTGTACACAAGCTTTAATCTGCATTAATATACATTATGTAACTATTATTTGCGAATTTACTTTCAGTAATGTTTTGTTTTTTTCTTTCCTTTTTGCAAAATCATTATAGGATTGTTTTTTTTTAGCTGAACTTCTTGCACATTGGAGAGAAAAAGAGAAAAGATTAACTATGCAAGTTCAGCTAAAAAGAATAGGTCTCTTATATTGTGCCATTTAGGCATGTTGTTTCTTCATCCTATCACCGATAAGAAAAAAAAAGTATTACGATTTACAATCAATACGAATATAATCCATTTATTTCATCTTTTATTACAATTCGCGAAAAAGTGCTTCCTCTTATTTTTATAGATATTCTTGAATTCAGGTTTTTCTTTCATTGATATACCTGCTTGTTATAAAGATATAACTATGCATCTTTAATTCGATATCGAGAATGATGATAAGAATATGATATAGCGAATGGCATTGTTATCTAATCATGTAATTAAGAATGTCAATGGCCAATTGTTAGAGTCATTGCGAGTCGTAGCCGATTTCAAGTTTCACGATTAGTCTTAGGGCCAAATAAAGAAACCGATTGTTACCCTGCTGTTAATATTAATTATAGTTCGTTTCATCCGTTTCACGGATCTATTCGCGGCCCGATCCGGAATCTTTCGCGGTTCGAAGAGCAATATACCGCGATGTCGATAGTCCGATAGTAGTTGTGCCGCGAGGTTTTTAATTTTAATTATTGAACAAAATACTGATTATTTTGTTGTAGATTTTATGCGAGATTTCAGGCCTGAAAAGAGCACTAGCAATTTTTTTGCAGTGATAGCAAAAGAGCAATCAATCAGTCGATCAATCATCGATCTCTGCCGCCATTTCTCAATGGACTTACTTTCGCATTACAAATAATAAAAAAAAGTAATGACAAATTACCGCATTGCACTTAGCCAAATTGTACTATAAAGAAAATAAATAATTATTATTATAAAGGGGGGGGTCTATGAACAAAGTTACATAAAAAACTTGACCTATATCATGAAATAAAAGATCGTTATAAAAACTTGATTTGTTATTCTGTTACAAACTTTCTTTAATATGTTGCATGGAATAAATTGTTTCGTATATAACACGACGATCTAATTAAGAATTTGGAATTTTCTGCATCCTGTTTATTGTTCGCTAAATCCTTTCTGCTGCTCGACTGCGATTGGAGTAGCAACTCTTCTGTCAGTAATCTTTTTAACTCTTTTTTAATCCTTTTGTTTCTTTCTCTTAAACTTGGACGAATTATCTAGAATCTTTTCCTTCACTCCCAGCTTGTTTATTAAGTACTGTCGCAGCGAATGTAACGCGTCCAAACCGCCATGCCCATTCTGGAATATCATCCATATTCTGAATATTTCATCAGCTTGCGTAATCACATGAGAATCGTCGGGGCTTTCAACCTCTACCCAGAGGTTACAAACAAGCAAAGGGATGTCTTTGTCAGATAATTCTTTATCAGAACTTTCTTCAGGATTTTTCGCATCATTTACAGTTTTAACCGAAGTTTCCTCGGCACACGTATTCCCAATACACTTGCCATCTTCACCTTTCGTTTTTTTTAATGCAATTTGTTGCGCTAAACGCCGTTTCCTGCGTGTATGCTCCCACGATCTTTCTCTAGCAGTTACTTGACACGCCCAGATATCGAAATTATCTTCAGGAAGGGGTATATCTTGCAACTTGGCCTGTTGCGATAATAAAATTAAAATATTTTTTTTTTTAATTAACTCCTACATTACAGATAATTCATAAACTTAAAAAGTAAGGAAAATGATACGTTACATTTAATTCTTCCGCCGTTGTTCTTAAAAAGCCGATTAAATCCTCTATGCAGGAAAATTTATCCTCCACAGGAAATGTTATTGAGGTTTTATAATTCTTTAACGATCGTACTATAGATTTCCCGCGTTTTCTGATGACAGGTGCCGTAGTCAGATTCACAATGCTTTGCGGTAAGAAACTCCAAGCCAAACCCCATCTATTGACAAATGTAGCTTTAATAAGCTTCAAAATAATAAATGATTAATATAACATAATTTGTTAATAAACTAATTTATAATTGATTAAACCTGAGATTAACGGTTTTTTTGTAAAAAAATATATAATGTAGTAATATATTTATCAATTTAATATATTTATTTATACCGTGTTGTGTAACCCTGGCAAAATTCTGTCCACGTCATATTTTTTATATCTTTCGATCTTAGCAATCGCCTTAAACTGACCAAGTCAGCTTTTTTGCCGATCATCGTACTGTAGATCTTTACTCGATCTCCCACCTCGACACTCTCTTCGATCATCCTTGTTACGAAGCCTATTTCACCACCTTCGGTTTTTAGCTCGCCATCGTTTCCGGTGGGTGCATTTCTGGGTGGTAAGACCTTCGCAACTTTTTCGAAACCATCATCCTCGCTCTCGAAAAACGGCGGATTACACATCGAAAAATCATAGATTCTATCATCCTGCATCACGTCCTTAAAAATTCTGTCGGAGTTCACTGTAATTACTACATCAAAAAAATCCCGTTATGGAATTAAGTTTTAAGCTCTAAAAACGTTATCTCCCAATTTTCCTTTACCTTCAATGAAAAAATGTTTAATAAAACTTACTTTTAATTAAATCTTGTAATTTGTTTCTCTTTATGCATTTCTGGGCGTACTCCACACTTTCTTTATCTACTTCTGTGCCGATTACTTGACATTTATAGATTTTTGCTAGCAACAAAGCGTATATACAAATTGCTCCAGTTCCTATTCGAAACAAAATTGTTTAGAAGCAAATGTTATATTAAACATACAGTCACAAAATAAATGGCATTTAATATTATAACATAACATTTTAAAAAGCATTAGCTCATACATTTTAGGAAGCATCATCTTATTGTGAAGTATCTTTATCGTTGCCGTTTAATTAACAGTCATAAGTGACACTTATTATTTTATCATAGTATTAATATCATAGTATTAATACAATTGTAATAATTCCAATTTTTTTATGTTTCCTAAGTGCAACGTTAAATGTTGTCAAAATCCATTTTTCCATATTTCCAAAAATTTTTTAATCACCAATGTCGATGCCTATGATCTTCTCCATCTCCAATTTCGAATGAGTCATCAAGTCTTCTATCCACAGAATATAATTCAAGCGCAGCGGGATCGCCGGATTCAGATTGTCTGCTGGAATGCTCACGTGCAGATCGAAATCATGCTTCAGAAGCGTCTCTGTAAGTACGTGCAGACTTCTCCTCTCTTTGAAATCGATCCTGACCTTCCCCGTGAAGTCCTAAGTAACCAACATGAATAAAAAGCTGTTCGCATCTTATCCAAGTGCGTTATATTTACAATTCTTCAACGGAAAAATTAGAAGAAATGACACAAGGATATGTAAATATTGACGCATTTTCTATAATCTTGTGTATTCGTCTATACTTCACTGATCTTTTTCTTTTGTTCTTAAGTCTGTAGGTGTATATTATACCTACCTGTTAAGGTGTATATTATACCTACGTTATCTTAAACATATATATATTACAGTAACGCAAGAAATCAATATAACATATTAGATTATATTAAATTTAATTTGCGTTACAAACGTAATTTATATAAATTGTAGGGAATATCATAGTACCATTATCGCAATTTCGCGAAATTCTGGATACATGACTGCAAGTTGCTTGTAGTCCGGCGGTCGTTTGTACTTATTCCTCGGATGGATGTACTGCTTCACGCTCATCCTGATCCCGATCGGAAAGAACTGTCTGTTCGTTCGAAACAATGGGTCACAATTGCCAATTGTTTACGGAAATCCAGTCTGCGTTTTTCGCGAAGAGATGCATAAAACGTCTTGAAACGCATCGTCAGGTTTGTTTATTCGTCAGGCTTGCATTGGCGCCATCGAAAAGATGCGATATCGAGAACGTGGACTCATTTCTACTTTTTGGATATTTGCCACCATTAGCGGCGCTGTGAAATAATTCCCGCGCAACGTGACCCAACGTTTCCTATGTGTATAAATAAATAAATAAATAAATTTTTTAAATTAGGTATATTATATTAAATATGTCAATAATATAAATATAACAAATATATACTTTTATTAAATATATTAATATATAAATATAAAAATATAAATATATTAAAATATAAATATATATTAATTAAATATACAATTATTAATTCTATACTTCTAATATATTTCTATTATAATTCTTGTTATAAATGTATAAAATAAATTTTATTTTTTGTAAAATGCACGTTTTGTATACATTTTTAATGATTTGATTCTAATGATATTATCATGTAATTAATCTTCTATCGTTGAAATATTTTTTCTTACATATAAAATAAAATCTATATAATAGGAAGTTTACGTATGTAAGATTTCAAATATGTTCTATGGTAGGCAAGGTATGACACGCAGAATATTCTTACAGCGAGATGTAAACATCATCGCCAGATTGTTGTTTACGTTATAGAGACAAGACGCTCGAATCATATTACATTGTACATCCATAACGACAAACGGATTAAAATGATGTTCTCTACATGAAGGTTAAATGACGAGCAATTCTGATATAAAGGAGTCCGTGAGAGAAAGAGGAGCAGTATTAGCGGACGTGTCTGAAAGTACATTGCTTCATAATCATGGATGTGGTGAACGTCACCTTCATTCCCTTCTTCCTGGGTAAGCTAAAAAGTACAATTATTTAAATCAAACTTCACGTGAACTTCAATATGATATTTATTGTTTGCATAAAATCTTTCAACAAACACAACTATTACGTACTTGCTTCCACAATAGCAATATTCTAAAAAACGAATTAAAGAGATGTATATGTGTAACGTAGAACGAAAAGAAATTGCCAAGTACATTACCGCACTCATTTCAGACTCTTTTCGCGAAGATTCTATCATCTGTTTGCGTCGCAAATATATCTCTTTTTTTAGAGCGAATATGACAATGTCTACACATGATGCCTTGTATCTGATACATTTTATAAATGAAATTAAAATCCTGCAACTAATCTAAAAATGGATAAGATACAATTTACAAATTTTAAAAATTAATTGCAAAGATTAATTTCTATAACAATACGTCAATATTCCGATATTATACTTGACTAAATGTTTCACTTATTTATTTAGCGCTCAACGCAAGTGTCCCAGATAGATTGACTTTCAATCCGGAGTTCGTCTATAATCTGAACAAAACCATTTTGGTACTTAGAGATCCTATTCAAACTACAATATACAATGCCACAGTATCATGTAGTTTCGTTGAAATGGATAATCTCCGCTGTCTTTTGCATGATATAAATATTTATTCGACCTTGACATATAAAAATTTCAATGTTACACACGAGGTCACGAAAGAAACACTGTCATCGCGAGATTGGTTTCAAATTAAGTTTAGTGCTCGTGGTGTAGAGAGAATACTCGCGAATGATAGCAGTGATTCAAAAGATCTTATTAAAGAGATTGCTTATCAGTTCAGCATTGGTAATGACCTGAAGGATAGAACATTTTCTTCGGCCGATGTATCGGGTCTCGTTAAAGAAGAAAAATTAATATTAGGCACTTGCACGACTACATATATTATAGTAATTAATAAGAGCGAAAACGCAGATGACGAAAAGAGTTCCGATTTTCGAATTATACTCTTAGCTGAATCGGAGCATTACGCTGAGCAAGAACATTTACGTGCATCTATACAAAAGATTAGAAAAACCTGTCAATATTCGTCGGAATTCGAGGGATTTTTGAACGGGATGGAAATGGTGCGTATACATATACTTTTTTATATATACTTAATATTTTCATTGTTTCTTAATAAAAGGAATAAAACAATTAATTATTGTACATCAGCTTTATCGATTTTTTGTAATTAATTTCTTAATGGCTGCAAAGAAAGCAGCTCAGTGAACGCTCAATGATTCTTTATTACAATTGGTTTCTACACTTAGATCCGACAAAGAACTAGAGGCAAGAATTAATCATATTAAAGAATCAGTGAGCGCTTACTGAGTTGCTTTCTCTGCCGAACGCAGTCAATGCTTCAGTAATTTCTCATTAATTCTTTAAACATCTTTTACATGTATATGTGTCTGGTTAAGAAAATTTTGTATTTATGAAACGCTTTGTATGTGTGTGTGTGTTGTGTGTAGCAATAATACAGAATTATATAACATGACATATAAGTATTTATCATGTCTCAATAGTCTAATAATTTTTTATTGAAGATATTGGATTATAATGTTATATTTATTTAACAATTTCAACTTCTCTACACAACTTAATTTCCTCTGTGATAAATTTTACAGAAAACTTATAACCATACAATGGAAATAATCGATGATAAATTTAAAATTACCACTACAATGGATGGATATCTACCGGAGGATCCATGGAACCCTAATGGGTCACATGTGTTTAGAGAAACAATGATGCTAGACCTAATTAAAATCGAAAAATCACAAACAAACTTTGATGAGACTTATATATGGTCCGACATAAGTTAATCAAACCTATATTCTATGTTATATCTATATATTTATTCTTTATTTGATTGTTGTACTAAATTTTGTTGTATTCATAAAATTTGCTAATATTAAACATTTAACCAAATTGAATACTTGAAACTTTATAAATATATGATTAAATAACATTTGGTAAAATAATGACTTTTTTCTTATCGTTGACATAATTTGTAATATTTGTCATGATCGATATTTAATATATCGATAAACGTTGATTCTTCTTAAAGTATATATTATATGTTAAGGATGCATATCACATTTGTCTACTGAGAATAATATGATTTGACCCCATACAACATTTATAATTCAGATAATCATCATCGATTTGTTACAATAATAAAAAAGTTTATTATATAATAAATTTATGACAAATATTACATCGCTGCAAAGAATTATATTCTATGCAGTCCATTTTATTTTAACATGACTGATTTCATTCAATAGTTATATATCAGAAATCAAATTAATTATTATTTATATGTTAATTATGATTAAGGTCCAGTTGTTTCATTTTTGGACTAACTATTTCTAAACTTCTTACACGTTTCACAAGTCTTCTTTTTTTCTCTGTATTAAGAAGATAAAAAGAAAAAATAAATTGTACAAGTTCAGCTAAAACAACTTATTTGAAAGAGGAACAACTGGAGCAAAGTAAAGTATTTTATTTTAGAGAAGCCTTTATTTGTATTTGAAGACAAAAAGTTTAAAAGTTAAAAGTTAATAATTTTATATAATAAAAGAAATTGAGTACTCAAATCTCGAGTACTAATCTAGATTATATTAAATATGTATGCATATTGGTATGGATGACATACACACAAAACACATATTTCTTTGAAATTAAATATAATTACACTAAATAAAAATATATCAAATACGTAAATATGTAATCAATAATTATATAAATTTATATATGTATATATATATATATATATATATATAATGTGTAAAATTATATAATTAAATAACTAAAATATATAATTAAAAGTTATTTAAAAATATATTTTTATTACAATTCCGAATATAAAATAAATTATATTTTTTTACAATGTGTTTTGTGCATATTTTAATAACACCAACACATAATTAATCTTCTATTATTGAAAGATTCTTTTTATATAAAATAGCTTCTAATCTAATAGAAAGCTTATATATAGGACTTTAGATGTGCTCTCATAAAAAAAGCATATTTTATACCACAACATATTTTGACACCGAGATATAATATCATCGCCAGACTATTGTTTATATTATAAGGACAAGAGTCAACACTGATCGAATCACATCCATAACAACAAACGGATTAAAACGACATTTTCTATATGGTTAAATGATGAGCATGTTCCGATATAAAAGAGTTCACAAGTGAAAGAAGAGTAGTATTAGCGGATATATCAAGAAGTATATTGCTTCACGATCATGTCGCTCATCACCTTAATTCCATATTTGCTGAGTAAGTTGTAAAGTATAACTGTTCGAATTCAATTCCACATCTTTAATATCATATTCATCTGTTTGCAAAATCTTTGAACAAACACTATCATTATGTTCTTGCTTCCATGATAGCAAAATTAAAAAAATGAATTCAAGATATAAGAAATATAAAATTAAATAAGAGAGAGTCCAAATACCACACTCATTTCTGACTTTTCTCGAAGATTTTATCATCTGTTTGCGTCGTAAATATTATATTTCTTTTTCTGGAGCGGATATTTGATTAAGACAATGTCTATAATTGGGGGAAGGTGTCCTATACACTTTAAAAGAATTAAAATCCTGAAACTAATCTAAAAAAATGGATAAAATACAATTACAAATTTAAAATAATTAGAAAGATTAATATTTACAACAATATATAATAATATTCTGTTATACTTGACTAAATATTTTGTTTATTTATTTAGTGATTGACATAGGTTATGTCCCTCAGGGAACAGCGTGGTCCAATATCGATCCGGAATACACCTACCAACTGCATAAAACATTGGTAGTACACAAGGATCCTATCCAAACTACAAAATATAATGCCATAATAAGATGTTATTTCTATCAACCGCTAATTCAACCGAATAGCCTTTACTGCCTTTTGGACCAGATTAATATTTTCACGACTGTGACACGTGACAATATTACAATGGAGATCACGAATACGCTACTCAGCGACTTCGATTGGTTTCAAATTAAGTTTAATAATCATGGTGTAGAAGAAATACTCGTGAATGAAACCACTAATAGAAAAGATATTATTAAAGATATTGCTAATCTATTCGACATTGGTAATGATCTGATGAATAAAGTTGAGTTACCTAAAACGATTGTCAGTTTACAAGAAAAAACAATAATAGGCATTTGCCCAACCATATATGATATAAGTGCTAAATATGAGGGATATGGAAAGAAGATAAAATTAAATGAAGATGATGATTTTTACATTATGTTAAAGTTAATCAAGCATTCGAGTAATTGGACTAACGAAAATCTGCTTATAGTTATTGAGAAAAATAGAAGGGTCTGTCATTCTGTGGATTTTAAGAATTTTTTCCCTGGGATAGACGTGGTGCGTACACATTTTTTTATATATGTTTTATATTTTCTCCTGTCACCTTAACAGAAACAATAAAACAATTATTGTATGTCAACTTTGATTCATTTTTCTGTAATTAATTCTTTAATTTTTTGACTACGAACTTCGCTCGTATATATATATATATATATATATATATATATATATATCTGTCCGGCACAATTTAATTCTTTTCTGTAATAAATCTTGCAGAACAAATATGTTCATACAATGAAAATAATCAATGATAAACTTGAAATTTCCTCCTTAATGGAAGGACAATTTCCACCTCATACATGGAATCCTCTTGGGACACCTCTGTTTACGGAAAAAATGCTGTTAAATCTAACTAAGATCCGAATAAATAGATATATAGATTTTCAGCCTTCTAGTAAAGATTATATATGGACCAACATACGCTAATTAAATACAGTAAACTTCGAAAAATTATATTTTATATTACATTTATATATAAATTCTTTGTTTAACTGTTTATATCAAATTTCGTTGAGTTTGTGAAATTTACTAATACTAAACATTTGATCAAGCTGTATACTTTATACAAAAGTTATAAACATTATATAAAAAGGAATAATAAATAGTATTTGATAAAATTATAATTTTTTTTCTTGTCCTTGGCATATATAATTTATGATTTATCATGATATCTACAGCAAACGAAAATAGATTGAAATAGACAGAAATGGATCGTTTTGTTCGTGTCAAATATAGATTCTGATATTTTGAATCCATTTCTCTCTTATCCAATTAAATTTTTCGAATTTTTTAAAATCCATTTTAATCCATATGAAAGGATGAAAACAAAGGGATTCTTATTCTTTTCAATTCAAAAAAATATGCAGACTATTAATTCATTTTAATCTATTACGCGGGATTAAAACAAAATGATTTCTACATTTTAAATCCAAAAAAGGGTACTCGAGTATTCAATTCATTTTAATCCATGACATAGGATTGAAATGATGTAAATACTTTTTTTTCAATCCATATTTTGTTCAAATGAATTAAAATGGATCAAAATTTTCAATTCATTTCAATCCATTTTCGTTTGCTGGGTAATAACAAATAAACGCTGACAGGATGCATTGCATTTGTTTACTGAAAATGTCACTTGACCAAGCATCGATCTATTGTAGCGTCTATAATTTAAATAATTCTATGAAACAATAATTTATTATAATAACAAAAGTTTATTGTATAATAAATTTATGGTAGATATTACTTTATTGCAAAATATGTTCTACAAAGTCCATTTCATTTTAACATTACTGATTTCACTCAATAATTATATACCATACCAATTTAATCAAGTGTTATTTACACGGCATTATCAATTATCACTATCATTATTATCAATTATATAATAATTAAGGATCTCCGAATAAATTATTTTAGCTGAACTTCTTACATTTCAGCTTACAGTTCAGCTTGCTCTCTTTACGTTGGTGGAAAAAAAAAATAGATGATCGATGTAAGAAATTCAGCAACAATATGTTTATTCGAAAATGGAATTGGTCCTAAGAAGAAGAATATTTTGTTGTTAAAGAGACTTTAACTTGCACTTAAAAAAAAAGGATTAGAAGTTATTAATTTTACAATAAAGAAAAGAAAAATTAATTAGATTTCGAGTAGTAATCTAGATTATATAATATTAAAGGTGTATGTACATCATATAGAAGTTTGCGCGCGCGCGCACGCACGCACACACGCACGCACACACGCACGCACACACGCACACACACACACACACACACACACACACACACACACGCACGCACGCACGCACGCACACATACATTTATTTTAAATTAAATATAATATTATATTGACTTAAAAATACATCAACTATATAAATATATAATTAATATATAATTAATATAATTAACAATAATTATATAAATATATATATGTAATTGTATAATTAAGTAACCAAAATATATAATTAAAAATTAATTAAAGATATATTATTATAATTTTGAATATAAAATAAATCGTGCTTTTTGTACAATGTCTGTTTTATGCATATACATATATATTTTTTTGTGCATGTATATATGACATTAACATATAATTAATCTTCTATTATTGAAATGTTTTTTTTTTTAATATAACATAGATCTAATAGAAAATTTACATATAGGATATGACTTTAGATATGACAGCACACAGCATATTCTTACAACGAAATATAAATATATTATTGCTAGACTATTGTTTATGTTAGAGACAAGAGTCACTGATCGAATCATATTATACGATACAGCCATAACGATAAAGGTTGAAACGATTTTTATTTTCTACATGAAGGTTAAATGAAGAGTATGTTCACTTTGATATAAAGAAGTTCACAGATAAAAAAAGAATATTAGTGGATGTACGTTGGGACGTCAAGAAGTACGTTACTTCATAATGTTGGCTGACATTGTCTTGATTCCATTCTTGTTAGGTAAGCTAACAAGAGGCCTGTTCTTTTCTGTTAAAATTCGCATGGTTCATCTTTCCTCTTTTTTTCTCCAGAGAAAAGAGTTAGAGAAAAAGGAAAAAAGTTGAATGGTATAAGAAATTCCAGTTAAAAAGAACAGATCTACTACAACTATTCATATTCAATTCCATGCGTTTATTATCAAATTTATCAGTATTTGTGCATAAAATTTATCAACAAATTCAATTTTATTATGTTTCTATTTCTATATAATAGCAATATTCTAAATATAAATTAAAGTTACACACACACACACACACACACACACACACACACATAAAACGAATGCAAAATTAAATAAAAGGAATTACTAAGTTCAAATACTGTGCTCATTTGTAACTTTTCTCGAAGCTTTTACCATTTACTTGTACCGCAAACATATTTTTTTTTGGAACACACAGATATTTAAACTAATTATAAAACAATATCTACACATAGTGATTTATATACATCTTCAGAAGAAATTAAAATCTCACAATCTAATCTAAAAATGGATCTAAAAAATAGAGAGGATATAATCATAAATTTGATATTCTAATGTTATATCTGATCGAACTTTTTGTTTATTTATTTAGCGATCGACGCAAACGTTTCAAATTCGAATTTTGATCCGGAATACCTATATGAGGTGAACAAAACCACTATAGTACACAGGGAACCTCTCCAAACTACGCAATTAACTTCTACAATGATATGCCATCCATATCCGGAAAGTCTTCGCTGTTTCTTGCATAACATGATGTTCGTGACGACCTTGAAGTATGAACATTTCAAACAAGACGTCATAGAAGAGGTCGCGAGAGAGCAATTCAAAATCGAAAAGTGGTTTGAGATGAAATTCAATGATCATGGTTTAGAGAATACATTCGTAAAAAACGATGCTGAGAAGATGATCGAAAGTCTTATTAAACATATTGTTCAACAATTCAACTTTGATCTGATGACTAGTGAGTTACGCCCGGGTTTCGCCCTAAAGGAAGAAACACCAATAGGCACTTGTATGACCGAGTACAATACACATGTGGTATATCTAAACAAGTCTCCAAACGAGAAAACGGATTTCCAAATTAAACCACTTTCCAAATTACAGACGTCGAAGCAGTTTGCTAAAGAAAAACAGTTACACCTACGTATTGTGAAAGATAGAGACAATTGTCATTATTCAATGAAATTTTCCGATTTCTTGAACGGGATGGAAGTTGTACGTACATGTATACTTTTCTATACGTGTTTTATATATTTTCATGAATTCTGTCTCGTTCTTACTAGAAACAAAAAATTATTTGTTGCACGTCAGCTTTAGTGATTTAGTATAATTAATTCCTTAACTTTTTAAACAATCTAATTCTTTAACTACAATATATATGTATCCAACTAGAATCGAGAAATGTATTTATGAAAAATTGCAATATAGCACAATGGTAGAATATGATATATGTATATTTTTCATGTTTGAACAATCTAATAACTTTTTTAAAATTAAAGCATGTTGCCATAAAAATTAGCAGGGAACAATTTGTTGCCATATTTACACACTTACTGAGTTCGATTTCTCTATTTAAATTTAATATTTTTCTATAATAAATCTTGCAGAAAAAATATGTCCATATAATAGAAGTGATCGGTAATAAATTAAAAATGGTCTCTACAATGGATGGACAACTACCAATTGATCCATGGAATCCTTCAGGAACACCCGTATTTACGGAAACGGTGTCGGTAAACTTGATTGATATTAGATCTGAAAAAACTATATCATATAAAGGGAATTGGACTATACACGAAAACTATATTTTAACATGAGAGTTATAAGTGAATTTTACATGAGCACTAAATCAAACTTCAAAAACATATATATAAATTGTTTAACTGTGTCAAATTTTTTTGTATTTGTAGAATTCGCTGATAATAATTGATCAAATTGGATATTTAAAACTTTATAAAAATATCATTAAATAGCATTTGTGATAAAATTGTGATTTTCTTCTTGTCCTTGTTATCCCTACAGTTTATGATATTTATTATCTAATAAACACTGACTTCTCTTATAGAATTATATATTGAAAATTGGTTTGTTTGAAATATATTGAAAATTATATAAGTTGTCTAAGTTATAGCGCTCAGAATTAAAATAATTCTACTAAACAATGATTTATTATAATAACAAAAAGTTCATTTTGATAGCAAACTTATGATACCTATTATTTTATTGCAAGAAAGATATGTTTTGAAGCCCATTTTGCTTTAACAAGATAAGATTTCATTCAGTAGTTATACCAGACAAATTAATCATTATTCATACGTCAATTATAACATTTAAGAATATTATGAAAAAAATTTTTTAAATTTTACTTGTATTTAAAAACGAAAGGATTAGATATTAATAATTCTATACGACAAATATAAGGGATAGTCGAAAAAGTAACACGAATAGCAAAATTCAAAAAGTAACATGAATAGAAGACAATCAAATAATTAATAAAAAAATAATTAATAAAATGAATAAAATTAATAATTAATAAAAAATATATAAAATAGACTATAGATATTAGATTCATTTTTTCCATTATCGCGAAATTATGATTAAAAGACTTAAGAATATATTTGTTAGCATATATTTGTTATGCTGCAAGAACTTTGTCGAGGTTATCATCCAGATCGATCATAAAATCGATCATCGATTACTTCTGTACATTTAAATATGTACAGAAAAAAATAAAAGATATATACAACAAAAAATATAAAAAAAAATTATTATAAATAACTGAGAATAACATTAAATATAACAAATAAGATATTATAACTTAAGAAAATATATATAAATATTGATTTACTTTACTTTATTATGATGTGATTCCGATATCACTTATAGTTACAGTGCAAAACGAGTTCTCGATTAATCTCAAATCTTTCCAAACATTAATTCTCCAGGTTTCACCATGTCGCCTTGTTATCAGCAATCTTGTGGCTGGTATTCTCACCCAATATTTTCCCAACGCCGGTGTTATGTCGGCGGGATCTGTTTGCCCTGGAGAATCCCATCGAGTGATTGAATTCACAGTAATTACAACTGCCTGGCACTCTCTCGTGAGAAATTGACATACCTCAGCCAAATCATCAAGTTCATAAGTCGTTTCGAAATCATATTGCTTGTCGTTTCGCGTTATCTCGAAAAAGAAATGAGTAAGTTATTTAAAATAATCGAGTATCCATATAAATTAATTTCAATATCACAAAATTAATATTTTAACATCATAATTATAATTTATTATTTAACATAATATTATGAATAATATATAAGTTAACTTAATATTATAACTCTATTATCATCGGTTAGACAAGAAATGCTATTTCTTAATAATGTTAATCATACTATTTTTAATATAACACATTGATATAACAGTAGTATAAAGTATAATTAATGATATTTGGAAAGTTATACAACTCGCAAATAGAAATTTGTAAAGATACCTTGAAGATAATTGCCGGTAAGGAGTCAATGATCACAAGAAGAATCTTTTTTCCTCCAAAAAACGTATTTTGTTTGCAAAGAGTTACTAATTTTCGCAAAGCTCGTATTAATTCACGAGAGGAATACACTTGACAAACTTTTATATTGCGTAATGCATCTTCTATAATCTATAAAAAAGAAAACTGGCTTTCAGAATAAAATAGCATTTTAAAGATAATAAATAATCATATGAAAAGTTTATTTTATGAAAATCTAAATTTATTCAGTTATTTCTTAGAATTTATTTCTTTTTTTTCAAGAAAATTATTTTTTCAATTATACTGATGTAATTGATTGGGTTAATATTTTTATTAATGTCTAGTTGTAAGCCAACGTTATCACCTTCTGCTCGAAATTCCTCGCTCTCATAATCTCCTCATATCGTAACCTGGAGAAATCTTTCTTTGTATCGAAATACCATACAACAATATCTGGTCGACTAACGACGTTAGCTGCTACCGTCAAACATAATTGAGTTTTCCCGGAGGCTGAGATTCCGCACAATTCGCATAACTGTCCAGGATATAGACCACCTTTTAGCAATTCGTTCAAATTATCCTACCAAGAATAAGAAATATTAAAACATAAATACGTTCTCTCTTCTTCCTGTGTAAATAATACAATATTTGAAATTTTCCACATCAGATATTTTTAATCATGATCAGTTTGATTAATTATAGAGGTGATTTGTTGCAAACATACCACGTTGGTCGGAATAACGCTACGTTCTATTGCAAGGAGCTGCGTTGCGTTTCTCTTTACGCCACTGAACTTCTTTAATATATGCTGCTTCATTTGCAATATATCCTGCAAATAATATTTGAATAAGCCAAATAACTAACTTCCATCACTCTCTAATTTTTTTTATCCATTCCTTTCAAATAAGTATGTTAATATCTATCAAAAGAAACTAATTTCTGAATTAAATATCTTATTAGTAGAATTATCATTGAATCAAATAAAGTAATTTCAAACATATTTCTTAAGTATTTTTAAAAATATCAAAAACTGACATTAGAAAAAAATTATTTTTCGTTTCATTCTATTTAATTCTATTTAATTCTTGATGTCTGAACAGCGGTGTGCGGTATTTTACGACAACAAGTTTATATTTTCAAATGCTTTTATCTTATCTGACATCTTTTTTTCCACACGACACACACCGTATGTGAAAGACCGGTGAAACTCGTCAATTTAATCGGATCCGTCGAGACAATATCCACGACTGTGACTACGTTTCTCCGTCGCAAATTCTCCATCATCGTCTCCGACAGTCTCGGATGAATACCCGCATTCAGTCTAATCATCCTTCAATTTTACCAAACGTCTGTGAAGCAAAAGAATCGAGTTTAAAAATCTTTCCTTTAGAAAGAGCCTAGGAAAAAATTTCGAAATAAATGTGAATAAAATATCTCTCACTACCTCTTTCTCTTTTTTTCTTGAAATTTATGCGAAATAACAGATCTTTTCGCTTAATTTATAAAATATAGAATTTTATTATATTTTTTTTATTTTTTTATATTATCATATATTACATTATTTTTTATTATATTTTTATAATTACGATTTTTCGTTAGAAATACAAATGGAACACATTCATATAGATATGAATAAACATTTTATAATATTATAAATAATATATTGCGATTGTTTTTGTTAAAATCACATTCTAATGATTTTACATCTTTCTGCGAGAATAAAAAGATATAAAAATATTTTCGCAATACATTTGATTTACGTGGTTATGAAAAAAATTTTTCGGCACCTACAATTAGACAATTAAGAGGATAATTAAGAGAGTGTTAGAAATACGGCTTTAAAAAAAAATTGTTTTTTAACCGACATGGAACACGAAAAATAAATAGATGCGATAAATAGTGTCCGATTCGGAAGTGGCTAACTTCAGAGCTCAGAAGCGCGTAAGGATTATCAATACACGCCATTATCAATGCCTCGATAAATTTAGGCGCTTATCGGGGAAACGATATATTTTCGACGGGCGCATAAATTCACGTCGGATCACGTCAATTCCGTTACAAGTACAATTCGGATTTTCGTCGGGCATAATTTTCGAAAAGCGTTATCTCGCGCGCGCCCGCGCGTTACGCGTCTTTTGAGCGCGCTTCCGGCGGTATCGAGCGGCCCGTGCCGCCAATCGGGACAAAGTGCCGATGCGCGCGTCCAGTGGCGTCGATCATCTCACCTTGGCGGACGTGTCGCACGTCCCGGCGCCGCGGCGACGATCCAGGATCCGCGGCCGAGCCTCGCCGAGTTCGCGAGGTGGAATCCGCGGCCTCGAGGACGGACCGCTCGAGATGGCGATCGAGATTCCCGCGCGCGAGAATGCCGCTCGCCGGCGGCGGCAGCGGCACGCGTCCGCACGCGAGGGACGCACGTGCGCGCACGACGAATCGACGATCGAACGGCGCACCGCCCGCACTCGTCGGCCCCGGCAACGCGAGACCCCGACACGGCAGCGCGCGGCGCCGACGAGGATGGAGTGATTCGGGGGAGGATCGATGCACGGGTACGTACGATACATACACCGGTTCGGATTTGCCGTAGCGAGAACGGGACCGCCGATGCCACGTGGCGTGTACTTCGGATCGATCGCACGGCCCCGCGGCCTTTGTCGTTCGTCTCCCGTCCGAGGAATCTCGGGCTTCACGCTCCGCACTCTCCTCGCCGGAAATTGCCTCTTCCCTCTTTTTTTCGCCGATATCCAAGCGTATATCGCTTCGCTTCGAGCGAGGAAGATGTAACGGCTGCTCCTTTTCCGTGCTTTCTCTGTTTAAATAAAATGAGTTTGGTCTTCGAGGGAGAGAGAAGGCGTGAGAACGAGGTGCAACCGAAATGAGATCTTATCTGAATTTCTTGTGCGTTTCTAAAATATTATTTCGAGATAAAGGTGAAACGGCTAAGAGAGGGGAAACTAATCAAACGATAATTTCAATAGAAACGCGTAATAAGTACGGTGCCGCGGTGCAAAGATGCGTCGGAAATAATTTAATCGTTGCGATGATTATTTAAAAAAAAAATAGGATGGGTTGTGTGATTCGATAGCGATTAGCTATCGAATAGATTCTCGAACAAAATTGTTTAGACTTTCAAAGAAAAAAGAAACTGAAGCTCCTACTCGTATTTTACATTACACATAGATTGTGCAAAATCACGTGTTCGTTTGATTTCCCTTTCCAGCCGGCCTTGTATATAATTATATGATCATAGATAATTAAAATTAATATAAATGAAATAAAAATTGAAACGTGGGTAATTATGTAAGCAGTGGTATCGTCCAGGATAGCGGTGTTCTCGTCGTCGGGCGAGGAAAAAAAAAAAAACTCGAAATTGAATGACCATATTTAGCATTGCGCGTATCACGGGGTGTAGCGAGCGCGATCGAAAAACGAACAGACCCGGGGATGTGAGTTAGCACATTTCGGCCGCATGTTCGAACGTACGAGCGGCCCGGCCAATCGCGCGCCCCCGTCGATGCCACGTTGCCGCGCGCAGCGACCGCGACCGGCCAATCGGAGGGACGCGCGGCGCCATCTCTGCGCGACTGGCGCAAACGCCCCGACTGTCCCGTTTCGGCCGCGGCCGAAATCGTCTCGCAGCCGTCGCCATGTTTAGAAGTGTGTACGCGTCCTTGGGCGTGCGGTGTGACGATGTATCGTAAAATATTAGATATATCTCATGCGCCGTATGTTACGTGAGGTACCCAATTGCGAGTTGACCCACGCGGAACACGGGTGTGACGATCATTCCCGTGGATGGCGCACCTACGTCGCGGTAATTTGTGATTACATTATGGTAAGTCCTGTCCCGTCTCGGGGCCAACGCCAACATGGCGGACGGGAGATTTCCTTTGTATCACGCCGCGCCGCGCTGCGCCGCGCGGCTTCCCCACCCGTCGACGCGGAGCGTCGTCGGCGATGCCGTTTCCTCGCGCGACGTCCCTACGACAACCCGCGACGCCGACGCGCGGCCCGTCGTGTCTCGCACGGCTCGTCTCGCCTCGCGCTCCGAATGTATTTCGTCACCGGCACTCGCCTCGATATAGCACATCGGTCCCTCGATACGCACGAACGTGCGACGCTCTCGGGTGGCCCCCCCGAATATCTCGAGCTATCTCGGTTTGCCGGCACGGGATTTCGCGATAGTCGCGATGACATACCTCCCCGTCTGGCGGTCTCTGCGCTCCTCCGACGATCTCCCGTCGTCGTGCACATTTTAAATTTCGCGTATGTATACGTCGCGCGACGTATCTGCCCCTTTTTTTTTAACGCGAATCAGCAACGAAACCGTGCATCGTCTTCGAATTCATCGCTTTTCTCTCGCTCTGTCTTTTGATTGTTTACGATAAACGATCGATTTTGCTTCTTTTGAATGAACAAGCTTGCCTAGTAGGCCATTTCTACTATCACTTTTTTTTTAATCGTTTGAAACGCTTCTTCATTTATCTTTGTTGTTTCGATAATTTGTAATTAAATCACGTGGCTATTTTGCAGACGCTCTGTGTGTATTCTCGAAAGGAAAATTTAATGAATTTAATGATGTTGAATTGTAAATTTATTCGTTAAAGCATTTTCTATATAAATTTTCTTTTTAATATACATATTTGTACAAAAATATTTTTATTTATTTTTATTGTCCTTTTTGTTAATTTATAATTAAATAAGGATTATGTGCATTCTATATATTATTTAAAGAAGGATCAAAGTTTGTTGAATTGTGAATTTACTGATTCAATAAATCATATAATTTTCAGTTTTTTTTACATGTTTATGTAACAATGATTGTATTAATTTCAATATTGTATATATTATCATTTTTGTCTGTGATTTTATATTCAAATAATGATCGTGAATACTTTATTTTTAATGACTTTTCACATATTTAGTTTTATTCTTAGTGCTTTCCTTGTTTTTTATTTTTATTCTCATTTTATTAAAATAAAAATTAATAACCTTTCACTTGATAAAATCTTTTTATTTTTAAATTTTTTCAAAATATATCTTAAAAAATTGACATGTAAAAGGAATCAAAACACAAAAGTAGCATATTTTTTATATTAAAACTGAAATGTTTACAAATTAAGATATGACTGAATATTTATAAGAATCATAACATATGAGAACATGATCGAAATAAATTTACTTTTTGAAAAAAAATTCTTAATTTCTTCAGAGTGTCAATGTTACATTTATGATAAAGTATGAATTTTTATGCAGCACCACAGTCATCATGAGTCACTATATAATACAGTGCTGCTCTGTCTTTTTAGCGTAACGTGCAATGAGTGATAAACAAGGTGCACCTATTTTACCACCCCTTAGTCGGGGTGCGGCTAATAATGGCGGAAATAATGGAAGTTCAGCTCAGCAGACTGTCAGTCTGCAGCAGGTTCTCGCTACCGCTCAAGGCCTCAACGTGCTCGCTACTACCAGTGGGCAACAATTTGTTATTACGACTCAGGTTCCTGGTCTCACACAGGTGAATATCTATATTTGTGCAGATAACCAGAGTTTGCGCACATTATGTTTCATGAAATGAATATGTTATATTCTTTTAAATAGCAAAAAAATGATAAAAATATATTTTTTTACAAAATATAAGCAGTTTTATTTAGCTTCATTATTTGTAATGTCTTGGTCAATAATTAATAATCTAATCATAATTGATGGATGTATTTTAATCTCTATTATTTCTGTCATATTATTTCTGATCATTGATAATGTTTAATATTATTGAGTAACTATAATGACTGATTGTTAATTTAATTAATAATACTTGTACTCGATAATAATTGCTGAGGATTATTTCAATTTCGATTATTTTTAAGTATTTTATTTTTTTATTTTTTATAATTGCATTTAATAATTATTAATTTTCTTACACACTTATAATTCTGCAATAAAATTTTTTCTATTTGTGATTAGCACTTTTGTATCTTTACTCACAGGTCATACCGAACAATGCCACGACTAACACAAGCGGAACGCAACAAGTCGGTGTCACAAGAATCGTCAACATCGCGGGCACGCCACCACGCAATGCTGTCGGAAATGTTGGCATTGCCGGCACATCGCCTCATTCATCACCGGTGGTGTCGCGGCCACAGAACTCCACTAAGCTTATGCTGACAACGTCGCCGAAACTCGTACGCACTTCCATAAGCAATGTGTTTGTGGCGCCAATGTCGTCGTCATCGTCATTATCATCATCATCGTCATCGTCGTCATTATCGTCATCGTCGCAGGTATTATCACCGCAGGTGCAGCTGCAATCGCTTTCGCCACCAGCAAAAAAACGGCTGAAATTGTCAGAAACGACAGAGAAAACGACGCCATTCGACGCCAGCGGCTATCGCAGGCGAATAATGGAGCACAAAATGCGGCGGATGCGCAGCGTACGTGAGAAGTATGCTGAAAATGCGTCAGAGCTGTTCTTTCTGCATGCCGGTGGCAACATGATGGATTACCATACCTGGCGGAAGCAATCTCCGACGCCAAAGTTTGTAAACTTCCTGCGTCAGCATCAACTTGATCCGGATGACGATGACGAGGATCTGACTGCGCCATTATCGTCGATATCGGAATTCTCGCAGCTGTCTGCCGTTACCACTACTGTTACGACTACTACAACTACTGTCACCAGCACTATTGTCACCGCTACTACTACCGTCACAACCGTCACAACCGGCTCCACGATAGTCCAAATTCCGAATCAAAGAGCGGAGGTTAAAATTGCTGGGGCAGGCGTCACGCCAGTAGCGGTGTCCACTACCTTGCCTGCTGCGGCTCTGGCCCAGCTCAGTCAAGGTAATTATAATCCACTAATTATAGTAACAAGAGGATTTTAATTTTTCACCATTACTTCGAGTAACCGACATTGATCCAACCGAAATGATCCGATCTTTTCATCGATTCATAATACATTCGGAGGGCTTGATATTACATTCATATCATATTACTCCAAACAGAAAGAACTATGAATCGTTAAAATTGTGTATGAACATTATATATTATACTTTATGAGTAAATCGATTTGATCTCTGATCGAACTTTGATGAATGTTTTGTCAGCATTCGTACATATTACTTGAATTTTAATAGCAAAAATTTATGTTTGTTGTTTACTGTTTATTCAGTGTATTCTCAATTTTAAATGTTTTTATTCGAACTCGAATATACAGTTGTTTTCCTCTAAGACGAGCTGATGAAATTTTTTCTATTCTAATATTTTCTTTTACTCTATTTTAATCTGTGCACAATAAAGAATATGCATCTCTGTCTTTCACTCTCTCATTCCTACGCGGAGGAAAACTTATACGAGATAGAAGAAAGCCTAGAATACGAGTTCTCAGAAGAGAGAAAAACAACTGAATATTGTTGGAGCTTTATTGGATCATGACGTCATGAGCGAAAATATAATAATCCTTTTCTCTCACCCTATACGTTGAAATAGATTACTCTTTCTCTTGCGTATTTACAACGCATGTTCGACAGAGAATGTTGTATTTATGATAAATTTATTTATGAGATAATTTATTTATAAATTCGACAGACAGTGTTGTATTTATGATAAAGGAATTTTGCAAAATTGTATTTTTATATAATTATGAAAAAAAAATATTTACACACATATATATATAGAGCTTAAGCAACAATCGATTCCAAATTTGAATATATATTCTTTATAATTAATGATTTATATTTCTTGGATTCTGACATTATTTTATCTATATTTATACTTACGTTTCGCATATATTTTATTTAGACACGTATTCTTTATAATTAATGATAATCATTTTCCTTAAATCTCATTCTATCATTCTATCTATATATATCTATCGCGTAATCAATCAGTAAAAAAAAATAACGAAAACATCGAATATAATTTAGAGTCTTGTGTTAGGAGACTTCTCGTATCATTTAGGAAAAGTTTTTTGTTATTTATTGTTTGCGAGGTATAGGTACAGGTGATTTTTCTCATTTATATTTTATATTTTAATTGCTATAAAAAAATTGAAATTTGGCTTGTATATCGTATAAATAATCATTTGCGCACTTAGGACAAGTACCAGGTAGGCCTCAAGGGGGCCGCCATGGCATGGTGTTTGCCTTTCGAGCGGCAATCCAGTCTTCGCCAGTCACCGTTCACCCTCCATCCGCTTCTACCGTAGCACCCACGTTCATTATAGGTGATTACCGCAGATCGCCTGCCGTT
This sequence comes from Cephalotes varians, assembly GCA_037157785.1. Lineage (NCBI taxonomy): Eukaryota > Metazoa > Arthropoda > Insecta > Hymenoptera > Formicidae > Cephalotes > Cephalotes varians. The sequence goes on from JANQDE010000070.1 coordinate 548,845, forward strand.
GGTTTCTTCATGTCTTTAAGCCATTCCATATTGATTTCGCTTCCAAGCAGTCAGACGCTGCAAGCTCTCGTCAAATGATTATTTTGCGCGTTATATACTTCCGTATATAATACGTTGCATTTCTTGACTTGAACTATTAGAATGATGATCAGGAGTGACGCTCATTCAAAGAATTGTCTACTGCTAGTAGAGTTACTAAAAATTATCATTTAAAAGTTATTAAAAATATTTCAAGTTTATCTTCTGAAAAAAACCTGTATTGCTGTCTTGAGCCATATAACACCTAATTTTTTCATGCTGTAACACTATATATGTACTGTATGCCAACTCTAGAATGACTCAGACAAGTGTTAGCATGTTATGTATAAATTTACAACGATACTGTGATGATTGACCTGATCATTAAGTGTAAACGCATGTTTTTATGAAGCTTAGTAAAAACAATATATGTTTCTTGCTATATCGTGTATACGTATACACACATCTTCTCAGATGCAAATGGAAGCGATTTATTTTAATTGGCGTTATTTGAAAGTGGTTTTGTTTCTTGCTTTTAATTGTTATCGACCGTGTAGATATGTATCATCTCGTTTCTTGCCTGTCCTGTGGAATTATGTTGTCAAAGATTTATCCTTTGTTTATCTATTAAATGTTATTATTCGCGTGAAATGTACAATACTATCTATTTTTGTTAATTCAGAAGTATTTTTTAAACAATATATGCTGTTATTTAGCTCTTCGATTTATTTTTTGATTTATGCATTACAGTTCACGTTATTTATTATCTCAAAGTGATGTTTATCGTTTTTAAGGTGGGACGTCGGTGGTTGCAGACTCGTCGAAACCGGCGACCACGACCGCGAGTCCGGTGGTGGAAAAATCGTCGCCGTCTATAACCACCGTCGCCACCCCGAAAACGTCTGCGACAACAGCTGCGCTCAATAATCCACAACCTGTCGTTAAGCTTGTTAAGTTGTCTACACCCACTACCATAACTACTTCCTGTGATATCACGAACAATCAGGAACAAATTGTGGAAAAAGCTAAGCAGGTAATTGCCACGACTATTTCAATAATCTCTTTTTGCGATATAAAAGATAAATATTTACGATTGAATATTTTATATAGTTTTTCATAAATGAATTGATTATTACTTATTTTATTTCTTCTGTTTTTTAAAACATTTTAGTTGATTAAATTAATTTGTTATTGAAATATGTATATTAAGTAAAATATATATTATTTAATGTATACGTGTGTTTCCTTCTCGAAAAGGTTGAATATAACGTTTATTTATATTAATGTGTCGTATTTATATTAATGTATCCTATTTATATTCAAATTTTATGTTATATGCTAATGGCTGTGGTTATCGGGATATAGGAGGCGTACGTAATGCAAAGGATTGCGGAGCTGCAACGCGAGGGATTATGGTCGGAACGGCGATTGCCTAAGGTTCAAGAACCGACCCGAACTAAAGCCCATTGGGATTATCTACTGGAGGAAATGGTCTGGTTGGCCGCTGACTTCGCTCAAGAACGTAAATGGAAAAAGGCGGCTGCGAAGAAATGCGCAAGAATGGTGCAGAAATACTTTCAGGAAAAGGCGATTCAGGCGCAAAAGGCTGAGAAATCGCAGGAGCTTCGGCTAAAGAAGATCGCCAGTGTGGTCGCTAAGGAGATTAAAACCTTCTGGGCAAATGTCGAGAAAGTAAGCAAAAAAGCTAAAATGCACATTTAGAAAACTTGGATGAATCAAGCAATCGATTTTTTTTTTATCAATTTAAAAGTTAGATAAAAAATTTATTTTTTTATTTTATAATCACTTTTTTTAATGAAAACCATATTGATTTAGTTTTGTTCTACCCCACACTAATTAAGCCGACCTTCTTGATACATCTTTATCGGAAGCGTGTGCTCGTTGTGGGAACAGCAAAGTCTGCGCATTGTGTATGGTTGTTTGGTTTTTTCTAAATTCAACCAAAGTATTAGCGCAGGACATTCGTATTGAATTATATTTAATTGTGTAAAACGCAAAAGCTCGCAAATATATTTAGATGTGATATATAACATTTTATAATGTAATTAATATATAATTAGTAACGATATTTAAACATTAATACATAACATTTACACGTTTTAAAAATAATTTTTACACGCGAAATAAACATGGACAGAATTATTATAATCAAGAAAAAATAAATACAAAAACTATAGTTACAAACAACATCATCAATGTCTCATTATTATAATTCTTGTAATTGACCAACTTGTTGACAGTTGGTGGAATATAAGCAACAAACGAGGCTGGAAGAAAAACGAAAGAAGGCGTTAGATCAACATCTAAATTTTATTGTGGGTCAAACAGAAAAATACTCCACGTGGCTGACAGAAGGTCTTAACAAAACTGACGGTCCACAGAGTATTCCAGCTTCCATGAATAGTTCGCGTATCTCTTCACCAGTTCCACTAGGAAAATGTCATTCCGATGGTACGTTTAACTTGCATAATAAAATATAATTAATTTTTATTTATGTTAAAATAAACGTGCATGGATTAATACATGCATTTAATGAAACGTATTAATTAATAATATTATTATTATTAACCTGTAGCATCCACTTCAATGTCATTATTATTGGAAATGTAAATTTGTTCCATGACAAAATTTAAATTTAGAGCACTTCAATATTGTATAATTATTGTATAGTACTTGATATAGTCATAGGATTATACATTATGTTTGTATAAATAATTTAATTTTATTGTATAACATTTTATTACAGAGGAATTCCAGCCAAATCAGAGTTCAGACGACGACGAGGAAACTATAGCTAAAGCCGAAGAGGAAATGAAAACGACCAATCACAAGGAGGAAGTGGAATTGTTAAAAAAAGAATCGGAATTACCTTTGGAAGATCTTCTGAAGGATTTACCGCCAGACTATTTGGAAGATCGCAACAGAAGTCTATCGCCGCAAAACGCAACAAACGAAGAAGAGCAAAATGTATGTTTTAAGTAAAATAAGCATTTGAATATACGTCATTTTTTAAAATTTTTATGTTATATAAAATTTATATATAATATAAATTGATAGTGTAAAAAAAGTTAAAATTAATTTTTGAATATTTTTTACACTATCAATTTATATTGTATATAAATGGTAGTGTTATATATAAAATTGGTAACAGTTTCAATTTTTAGAAGCTACTAACTCATCGTCTATTTAAAAGTTTACTTATTAAAAGATATGAGATATATATATAACGATTTTTATTACAGGAAAATGAAGAAGCAATTGATGCAGATGCAGACTTTATCGCGGCGTCTGGTGAATCTTCGGATGAAGAAGATACTATCATGGAAGAAGAAAGACTCGAGGGAGAAATTGATCATAAGCGGGAGCTCGATGAACTTAAGGTAGTTTAGTTTTTTATTTTAACATCAAGAAATAACTGGATAATTATCGTAAATTCTTAAATAAAAATAATGCTCTTTATTTAGGCTGATAATGAGATGTCTATCGATGAACTCGCGGCCAAATATGCAAATATGTCGGACATGATGGATGTGGACGAAGAGGCCGAAGGTAAGTTTCCTTAATCTTTTAACTACGTCAATGACTGTCGTCATTAGACGAAGAAATGAATTATGTACTTGTAGTTAGGATTAACAGATTTTTTTAAAGTAATTTTTTTTTTTTTTTTCTTCAAAAATATAGTATATCTGTATGAAGTCGAAATCAAGCACATTTTTTTAACTGCACTATTTGAATGTCTTTGAGTTATAAGATTTAAGACAGACAGCTTTTTCAAAATTAAGATTAAATCTCTAATTATTATTATCATCTTGATTATCATATAGGAGTTTTTATATTATAAAGATGCTTTTATTTGTATAATCTATTACAGTGATGATACTATTACCGTCAACTGATAGTGTGAGATATTTGGTTTTCATTTATCTCGTTACTATTCGTGCTGTGAAACGAGGCATTTGTCTGAGAAAATTTCGAAAATTACATATTATCATATTACATATTGAAAAAATAAAGCAAGTCAATTTAATCAGTTGTCATTTTCCTTTACTTAGGTACGGAAAGCGATAAGGAAGCAATACAGGAGATTGAAGATCAAATAACCAGCAGCGAGAGTGAGAGCGAAGAGAGTGATCACGACAGTGATGAGGAAGAGGCTCGGACTCAGAGCGATACCGAAGCGGATGTGGGACTTCAATCTCTTCTCGAAGATCCCTCCGCGGAAAAACAATCGGACAATAAAGTGAGTCTTCTTTATTTTATATATGACAATATTTGACTGTTTACTTTAAATAAATTTTATTATTTAATTTTCTCAATCATCATTACAAATTAATAATCTTTCTAATATATTAGAATGGAGTTATTTTTTGTTTTTTAATTCTTTTCAATTGCTGCTATTTATATATTATATATCAATTTGTCACATAATACATCATTGTTCTTTGTTACAGATGACAGAAGATGATCATTCAAACGCTCATAATGAAATGGATAACGTTGCTGCTTTGGCCGAGAGCATCCAGCCTAAGGGAAATACATTACTCACGACTAGTGTAAGTTTGTTTTCATTTATGCTTTGTTTTATTTTATTAAATCTACAAAATATAAAAATATATATATGTATATTATATGTACAGAAAATTTAGAAAGATATACTTTTTTACTAAATTGAATGCTTTTTTACCGAAAATTTGTATCTGCAAATTTTTGATTCTTTATTTCAACTATTTCATTCACATATAAAAAAATTTAAATGTTTGGTAAAGAATCCTTTCGATCCAAGGTGGTGAAGTAACAATTTGCTCATCATCATTTACGAAAGGAAAATTAATAGTGATAGTTTTCTTATGAATAAACATATATTTTATTCTTGAAAATAATCACTACAAAATTAATTATACAAAATTTATGTAATATTCTATTATATGAATTTTTATTAATATTTTTTTATATTATATTTTTTATAAAATGTCAATAGTTTTCAAATTATAAATCGTTGAACGAGAAGAACTTTCCGCGAATTAAATATTAAAATTAATTAATTAGAATGAAGTGCATAAATTAAAAAATTATATGAAAATATGTAATAAAATTGTAAAAGATAATTAAATTGAAGTTTCTCAATTTTTGCTAAGACAAAGTCAATTGTAAATTTGAAAAATTTCATCAAAATTAAATTTGTGATAAAACGATTTTTTGTATAGTTTCTATGTATATTTATGTATTTATTAATGTGATTTTTTTTTAGGTGGTTACTAAAATACCTTTTCTTTTGAAACACTCTCTTCGTGAATATCAGCACATAGGATTGGATTGGCTTGTCACTATGTACGATAGAAAGTTAAACGGCATTCTGGCTGATGAAATGGGTTTAGGTAAAACTATACAAACCATCGCACTGTTGGCGCATCTGGCTTGCGAAAAGGGAAACTGGGGGCCGCATCTTATAATTGTGCCGACTTCTGTGATGCTCAATTGGGAAATGGAATGCAAAAAATGGTGTCCAGGATTTAAAATACTGACATACTATGGCACACAGAAGGAAAGAAAACAAAAAAGAACAGGTAATAATATGATACTTATGTATAATTTCTTGATATTGTGACATCATTTTTTGAAATTTTATTACAATTATTTAACGATTTAATTGAACTTATATATATATATATATATATATATATATATATATATATATATATATATATAATTAAATAAGAATAAACAAAAATTTTACAAAATATAATGTATTTTTTTTACATAAAATTAGTTATTATTTACTTCTTTTTGGCTTAATTTATAATCTTCGCTGCCGACGACAGATATTAGTTCGAAATTATGATATCTGTATTATTAAACAGCGAGATAGCGAAATTCTCTATTAAAACTCGCATGTCAAAAATCGATTATTGTTTGACATACGAATCCTGTCTGGCGAAACAATGTTTATTATTTTATTATAATTGTAGTTTAAGTAAATTATAACTAATATTCTTTTTTATGTTTGTAGGTTGGACAAAACCAAACGCCTTCCATATATGCATTACATCCTACAAATTAGTAATACAGGATCATCAAAGCTTTAGACGAAAAAAATGGAAATACCTTATCTTGGATGAAGCACAGAATATCAAGAATTTCAAGTCGCAGAGATGGCAATTGCTTTTAAATTTCCAGACACAACGGTAACTAATCTGTTATAATGTTGCATATTTGGAATTACGTTATGGCAATTTTATACTTTGATGTTTGTTTCAATCGACATAAATTAACTTTAATTTCAATCCACTATTTTTCATCTTTTTCTAGTTCTAAGAATTAGAAAAAGAGTAAGTTGAATTGAAATTAAAGTTAATTTACGTTGATGTAAATAGGCAAAACAATATTATATACCATTGAAAAACATTAAGCTACATTAATTTTTCGAAAATTCTTGAAATTTTCTTAAATGTTGGAATATAAAAAATTTAAATTGATTTTCTCAACATTTAGAAAGAGTTGGACTTCTATTGTTTTGTTTATTATTTGCTTTTTTTAGCTTAATTTATAATCCTATTCGCTGTCGACAACAGATATTAGTTTGAAATGACGATGTCTGTATTATTAAACAGCGAAATAATAAAATTCTCTATTAAAACTCGCGTGTCAAAAATCGATCATTATTTGACATACGAATCCTGTCTGGCAGAGACAATACTTATTGTATTTTAAGTAAAATTGATGGAGAGTTTTACACTGATTAAAATAAAATTGAAATATTACTATACCTTTTCGGTTTATTTATTGTAGGAGACTGCTTCTTACCGGCACACCCCTTCAAAACAATTTAATGGAACTATGGTCGCTCATGCACTTTCTTATGCCTAACGTTTTTCAATCGCATCGCGAATTTAAAGAGTGGTTTAGCAATCCTGTCACGGGAATGATCGAAGGGAACAGCGAATATAATGAGAATATAATCCGTCGTCTGCATAAGGTCTGTACGTAGTTTTTTACCTTCTCATCTTTTTTTCTTTTTTTTCTTTTTTTTTTTTATTTAATTTATAACTTCCCAAAGAAATTTAAATTTTATTTAACTTTTGTTTCATATAGAAATGTATCATGTATATGTACCATATGTATATGTATATTTAATTTTTATACAATATACAATATATTTAATATTTAATAAATGATATTCTCCGTAGGTGTTACGGCCATTTCTTTTAAGACGATTGAAAACTGAAGTGGAAAAGCAATTGCCGAAGAAATATGAGCATGTGGTTATGTGCCGTTTGTCAAAGCGTCAGAGATTTCTATACGATGACTTTATGTCAAGGGCCAAGTAAGTGAACACTTTAACGTTACATTTGAAATTAAAAAGTTTTTTTAATTAAAAATTGAAAAATACTTTTTTTATTTGTAAATGTACAGTATTTTTCTTTCATTCTTTTTGTTTCAAAATGCTCTATTATTCTTATCTAACAAATTATTTGATTAAAGGATGTTATATATATTTGATTAAAGGACTATTATATATTAATTATTACTTGTATTTAACGATGATTTATATCTTATTAAAGAACGAAGGAAACGCTCGCTAGCGGGAATCTGTTGAGTGTGATTAACGTATTAATGCAACTACGAAAAGTGTGTAATCATCCGAACTTATTCGAGGTGCGACCAACTGTTTCGCCATTTCAAATGGAAGTGATCGAGTTCGTGACTGCCTCATTAGTTTGGAGCGCGCTCGATTACGATCCCTTTAAGGTAAAAAAAATAGATTTCATATTCATGATGCTCTTGTGATGATTTATTGATCTACATACTGAAACAAGTGACAAACATATTCAATCTCTGCAAATTATGATTTGATTTTGCAGCACATTCAACTAGCTAGCCTGAACCTTTTGTTATTAAATCTGGAGATGACGCTAAGTGCATTTGTTGCACATAGAGTGAATCGTCTGCAGACACCCAGAAAGCTTATAGAGGAGATAGATAGCCAACCGGAACCGGCGCCGAGATGTCCGTCTGGTCGCATCAAGATTAACGTTAGATTATCGAATCAAGCGAAGCCACAACAGCAAACACAAACCAGGCTAAAGAATCTAGCTGGCGTATTACCCACGCCAAGAGTGGGTACGTCCCCCTTGATAAAGTCATTAAATACCAGCGAGAGTGGTCCGGGACAAGGTAGGTCCAGGCTATCATATCTTATTGTGTTAGTCGTTAACATTTTCATGGCCAATTTATTAAGAATAAAATTACATTTTGCGAATTTCAAAATAAATATAGATATCAAAAAGTTCAAAATGGCGATAATTATATTATAAAATAAATAAAAAACTGATTAAGATACAACTGATTAAATATATTGATTAAATATGTACATGTTAATATTATTACAAGATAATAAATGCACTGGCATAGTAAAATAAAATAATAGAAATACAATTTCTTTTTTTAAATTATGAATTAAGTAAAAAAATTATGGGATCTTCTATTGAGATCTATAATTGCTAATACGATTCTGATAATGGAAAGAGGAAATAAGCGAAATGAGATATTGAGATTTTTATTGGTCATGAAAGGATTAACGCAATGGAATAAATGGAATTCATTATCAAGAAACATGAAAAAACCTTATCCCGGGCTACGAGAGGATTTTAATAGGTTATGGATATTACATAGTGATGCGATACAAGTTCTTGTATTGCACTTGTAATTTTATATCTAAAAACTATTAATCCTTATTACTCACAATTAAAGAAGAAAGAATCCGTTCAAATTTATATAGACAATATTCAAATTAATAAAAAATGCAGTTAGATGTATTGATGTATTGATGATTTGATACACACTTGTATTTAATCAAATCTCTAATATTTGAAAAGTATCTTTATATAATTGTATTGTTCAATTGCTTTATATTGACAAAGAACAAAAATTGTGTCACAAAATAGCTTTATGAATGTGATCATATTAGATTTGTTAATGCATTCGATTGTATCAAATTCTTAGTTAATAATTTTTTATCCCTTTCAATTTCTTAATAATTTAATTGATTTATTTAAAGTTAATATATATCAATCGAACATGAAATGCAATAATTATTATTCTCAGGTGTTACATTGAGAGTTGCGGGTGGTCAACAATTACAAGGTTATTCTCTGCAACTAGTGCCGCATCAGGGTAGCGTGAAAGGTAAGAGACTTCAAATTTTTTATTTTTCAAGTTTCTTATTTATAAATCTGTAGTACAAATTTCTCATTTTTAAATCTGTAGTACAAATTTCTGATTTTTAAATCTGTAGTATAAGTTTCTTATTTTTAAATCTGTAGTACAAGTTTCTTATTTTTTAATCTGTAGTACAAGTTTCTTATTTTTAAATCTGTAGTACATATTCAAAGTTTGTATCTATTTTAATATATCTGAATATATCGTTAATTTTGTTAATTAGTTTTGTATTATATGTAATTGTATAGGTTCCGTTTAGCAGAACAAGCAACTTTCCAACTGGTGTAAGATTCTGTAAATTGATTCTTCTCTCTTTCTCTCTCTCTTAATCCCTTAATCATTGAATCTAAATGTATAAATCAATGATATTAAAGAATTTTACAACAGTAGTTTTTTCTGCTGAATATATTTAAACATAAATTACATATTATGCATCATAGATCAGTAACTGTCGCTATGAGTTTCTCGTTAGGCAGTTATTTTTACAGTGATGCTAAATTATTTGTTCCTTAGGCCAGCTTGTTTATAATCTTACCGTTTATAAGCATTCTAGAACTAAGGATACATTCGTAAAAAATTAATCTTTGGAAGCAAATTTTATAATGTATTTGGATGTAGTTACTATATTTGAGTTACTATATTAGACTTTTACATCTTGCTGAGATTAAATTGACATTTGAATATATTCGAAAACAATTTAAAAAATTATAATTAATTTTTATATAAGCGATAACAAATCTATTAATGATAATACAATGTATAATGAAATATATTAAAAGTGTATCTGTATAAAAAAATAAAATGTAAATTTTCATTGAATTAAAAATAGCTATTCCTATGGCAACATTGGGGCACAATCCACAAAGTACCACCGTGACATCGACCACGGCAGCGACGAATGCACAAAGGATCACGGTAGGAAATGCTAGCATCAGAGATGGCATTCAACGACTGACGACACAAACCGTCACAGTCAAGCAAGGCGATTCCGTCCAGAGAATAGCGGTGCCTAGTTTCGCGCAACTGGTTCAAACTTCTACCGGCAGACACTTCATTTTAACGCCGAGTCAACAGAACGCTAACACAGGTTTGTGTTCGCAATTTGCTCACAATTTTCACATTTATTTTCGTAAACTTTCTTCTCTTT
>JANQDE010000070.1:559266-703421 GCA_037157785.1 Cephalotes varians
TTCGTGTGTGAGATTGTTGGCAGAGACAAACGGATAAAGGTAAAGAAATAACACATTTTGTACTGATAGTTTCGTTTCCAGTCATGACGTCGAGCGGACCGCGTTTTACGGTGCTGTCTAAATCGTTAGTGGGTCTGTCTACGTCGGGTGCCACGACGATGAACAAGGTCGTCAGCGGAGTAGTGACAACGCCGAGTGGTCGACCCGTCATGAGAGTACCTCCTCTAAACATAACTGCCTCGCAATCGTCATCAAGTGGAAACAACGGCCAGCAAACAACTAGCCAGCAACCACAGTCGATACGTGGTATTGTCACCAGACAGGCTCAGAAAGAGATCGCAAAGATGCAGAGCAAGGAACAGCCCAAATCTGAGTTTTATCTGGTAATTAAACGTAGATATCGTAATTTGTTTGATTCTTCTTTAGTCTGTTTTTTTTTTCTTTTTATTTTTGTCGAAAAAAAAACGAAGTTTTAATTTTATCTCTAATGAATTTTACTTTCAAATGTTAATCCGCTCATTTAATTGTTAAAAAATTTTAATTTTTTATTATTTTGCAGCCACAATTGGAGGAGGAAAGGAGGCAGAGGAGACGGAACAAATTACATCTTCTTGCAAACATCAATGAACGAAGATGCGCGGCATGTCCGCTTTACGGTGAAGATCTATTTATGGCTTTAAGAATCGGCAAGCCTACCACAGCCTGTCGTTGGCACAACGGTTGGGTGCATTGCGCGACGACTCAGCAAAAAGTTCGTACTCGGAAAGAATTCTTTTCGCGCACGGAAGCGCTCGCGGAAGCCATCAAAAGCACGGAGCAGATTGTTGAAGAACTCAAAGAGGTCTTCGAAAGGTTAATATCTGATATAATTAATAAATATAATCACAAGCTAAAATATATTTTTTTAATTTCCAATTTAATTATTAAATATTTTGATACTTAAGCTTTAAAAATTTTAAATTAAAGTGATGTTTGAAATTAAGTGAAAAATAAAATTCTACTATCTTTGTCATTTAGACCGTTATTCTTTCTGGAATTGAATAAAAATTTTCTTTGTTTTTCAATATACGCGCAGATATGTAGTCTACGTGCCGGCTGTACGCGCGCCAGTCCCTCGGTTCCACGTGTCTCATCCGCCGCCACAAAAGTTGTGGAACGAGCGTCGTATGTGGACCGAATTGCAGCAGCAACTATCACCGAAATTGTCTCTGTTCCATCCGATTTCGAGTCTCATGCTGACACAGTTCCCCGATCCCAGATTGATTCAGTACGATTGCGGCAAATTGCAGTCGCTGGATCGTCTATTAAGAAAGCTAAAATCCGAAAATCATCGGGTCCTCATATTTACGCAGATGACTAGAATGCTGGACGTATTAGAAGCTTTTTTGAATTTTCATGGATATATATATTTGCGATTAGATGGCACTACTAGAGTGGACCAACGTCAGGTAATTTGATTTATTATATAACAAAATACTACAATTGCAATTTGTTGCATAAATATTTAAACTCAAACTATTGATTTTTTTTTGGAACTCAAACTATTGACTTTATTTGGAATTTTAAATGTGATTATTGAGATTATATATTAATTTTTTATTTTTTGAAAAATATACAATAACTTTAGGAGCGTAAGAAATATAGGAAATTTTATGCATGCAAGACATTTTTGTCGCGAGATTAAATGGAAAAAATATAAATGAGCGTTGATAAAAATGATGATTTGATGTGCAGGTTTTGATGGAGAGATTCAATGGCGATAAACGAATATTTTGTTTTATCTTATCGACGAGATCTGGTGGTGTCGGTGTGAATCTGACAGGGGCAGATACAGTAATATTCTATGATAGTGATTGGAATCCTACGATGGATGCCCAGGCGCAAGACAGATGTCATAGAATAGGACAAACGCGGGACGTACATATCTATAGGTACATGGCGCGAATTAATAATATAAATATAAGAAAAAATAACCTAATAAAACTTATTATAATTTAATAAAACACTTCATTACATATTACAAAAATAGCTCAAATTAATGTGTGTGATGAGATAATATTGAATAATGATTTATATTTCAGATTAGTTAGTGAAAAGACTGTTGAAGAAAATATTCTGAAGAAGGCAAATCAGAAACGACTGCTAGGAGATCTCGCTATCGAAGGCGGCAATTTTACCACAGCGTACTTCAAAAGTGTGAGTGCCGACTAGGAATTTGAACTGAGTGAATTGTATGACTGTTTAGATTTGTACTTATTAATCAGAAACATATAATTTTCTTTCATAACTTTTATAAGAAATATGAAATTGTTTCTTAAGGGAATTTCATTTATTCATCTTATTATTACTTTAAACTTTTTTAAATTTTAATTTTAAATTTAAAATTTAGGATATTTGCCGAAAAATCATGTTTTGATTTGCGAAATATTCTACATGTCTTTGTCGATATATTTCGGTACTCGAAAATGAGATATTTATTTTTTGTGTAACAATAAGATTATTTGCAGTCTACTATTCAAGACCTATTTAATGTCGATCAAACGGAGAACGATGCATCAGCGCGAATGGCTGAAGTGCTTGAGCAGAATCGGGATCGAGAGAAGGCCTGGAACAAGGACGTGACAGCAGGACCGTTTCAGAGTGGTCTTACAGGACAGCATACGGAGGAGAAGGCAGCGATGGGCGCTCTTGAGAACGCTCTTGCTGCTGCTGAAGAAGATCTTGATGTTCAGGCTGCGAAGACAGCAAAAGCAGAAGCCGTTGCCGATCTCGCTGAATTTGATGAGAACATTCCGTTGGAAGAAGCTGATAAAGACGACACGCAGGTCAGCAAGGCAGAACAAGAGGTTCAGAATCTGATTGCTCAGGTAGGTCGTTTTTAAAAATCTCGTCGATTTGTTGGACCGATTAGAGATTGTTTTGGTTTTTCTTCTTCCTTTGTTGATTGTGCTGTTTAATTTTCATGTCGCTTATATATAATTTTAACTCTTTGATTGATAATTCTGTAATCTTTTAGCTGACTCCAATTGAGCGATACGCAATGAGGTTCGTCGAGGAGTCCGAAGGCGCGTTCTCCGCGGCACAATTGGCCGCAGCCGAACGGGAACTTGAGGAGCAAAAGAAGGAGTGGGAACTGGACCGGTTGCGAGCACTACGCGAAGAGGAGGAGCGACGCATGCGACTCGCTGACGACGACGAGAAGCCGCTGACGTTTGGCCGCGAGGATGCGCAGAATCAGGTTAATAGCACTACCGCCAAAGGCGGTTCCAGGCGATTAGTTAATAAGAGGCTAATGGTACCGAGTAGAAGAAGTTTACGTAGACGTGGTGGTAATAGAAAGAGACGCGCGCGCGAATTGTCATCGGAGAGCGAAAACGAGACTACTAGCACTGAATCAGATTCAGATTCGGAATCGCAGGAGGAGGACGTAGTCGAGGATAGTCTTGATGAGGAATCGAGTCACACTGAGAGTCAGAGTCAAGGGGATGAGGGCGAGGAGGAAGAAGGAGAAGGTGGCGAAGAGAAAGAAGAGACCGATGAGGAGGAGGAAGCCGGCGAAGGGAACGAGGATGAGAGAGCGAACAATCGCGACGATTCCGAGCGTAGAGGAGGTTTCTCGAGACGTAAGGGCCGTCTGGCAGGCTCTGGTTCCTGCAGACGGAATCATTTCGATCTAAACAGTCCACGCACCAGATCTCGTGGGAATGTTCAGATAAATCTCTGGACTTTGGACGTGAGCCCGATCTTACCCGGTGTAAAGCCAAACTTTCGTCGGCAGCAAAAAAAATTTCATCGCGCGAAATTCAAGGAAACCCTTTCCTTGCCGTCGACAGTTGACGTGTGTCGTAAGAGAAACATTCGGATGAATGCGAATGCCAAGGTATCCGTCAATTCCAATCAGAATGCAAAGATTGAGATTAGGACGGAAGCGATGGAGACTGATCGAGGTTCATTGAAGCGAGATTTGAAAAAGAATGATCGCGATCTCTCGTTAATCGATTCGAATGGCGTGGAGCGATGTGATGCTGATTCTAATGCGGAGCAATCTATTGATAATCACGTAAATTCGATAACACCAATTGCCAAAACGCAATCGAACCAAACAAGAATATCGGAACTGACTTCCGATGAAGTGGACGATCAAAGTGCGAAAAAAGAAAAAGAGAGAAGTGACGAGAAAATCACGAACAGTACTAATTTACTTACAGTTTGTTCCGTTCAGGTGACACGATGCTCGCATAGAGTGCTATCTGCGACTTACAGGAAACTCGATCCTGAGGTAAATCGTAACGAAGATGCGGAGAATCTCGATGTGAATGTCAGCATGAGGGATTCTCGATCTCCCAGCACGGTACAACCAGATGCATCCTTGAAGCGTCCAAAGGAGACGATGGCCAAGTCTAAATCGGAATTCGGCGCTTCAGCCAATTCTTTATGCAATAACGCACGAGGAAAATTGACCGCTACCGCGCCAAGAGAGGACAGGAACATAGAATCACCCTCGAGTCGTTCGATTCCACTTTTACGGTCGAAAACGTTGCGAAACGAAAGTCCCGATGCGATTGACATGATCTCTAAACCAGTTGCGGTATCCCGTATTTCCAACGTGCAAAAAAATTTCAAGCCTAATGTAGATACTGACGAGGCTCGTGATAATGCAGACAAAAATAAAGACAATGCAATCGAAGACAAGAATAATTGCGATAAAGCTAATGATGATGTTGAATCAGTGATATTCCCGGCGACACAAAAATCTGGTCAAAGACTCAATTCGAAAAGTGAAAATTTAGACACTTTGCCACAAGAATCGGAAAAAGAAGTAAGTGACACGACATTGAACATACCTGACATTTTAACGACCTCAGCAAAAAATGAATTTAATTCAAATGAACTCAAATGCAAAGTACGAAAAGTAGAAAACATAGTTCAGCGAGGCGTTACAACTCGTAGTTCAAAAATATCTTCCACTGTTAATTATTTAGAAGAAAGTAATGCGCGATTAATGAACGACAAAATCGATTTAGTATCGGAAAATAAAAACAATTTGCAAACTAAAATGGGTCAAGGTACGCGAAGAACCGATAATTTGCAGCATTCAATTGTTGAACAAAGCAGGATCACGCGATCAACAACTCATTCGTGGACTCCTCCGCCTCTATCTCCAATTAGTGACGAGACGCAACATTCATCGAAATTAACGTTGAAGCGACGACCGGATACTCCCCTTCCGCGACCGATCACGAGGTCCATAACGACCGTGAACTTTCCTACGAAAAACGATGCGATATTGCCCAATCGAGTCGAAAAGTATACGACCCGAAACTCAAAGCAGTATCAAGATAACGGCTTGCTGAATTCTCCAATGCCATTTAGACGTAGTAGATCGATACCGCCGATGAAACCGCCAGATTCGAAGGAGAATTCGACGACGATCATAGTCTCGGCGAAACGTCGTCCCGATACGCCCCGACCTAATATACCGCCCAATCACAACAACGAACAAGTATCCAGGGTGACGCGCTCGGGATTGCTCTTGAATTCTACTCTCTCGACGAAGTCGGCATCGTCGCCGTTGTCTTCTTCCGCTTCCACGCTTAAAACGAGCGCCAAGCAGGTGCGAACAACGTCGACGAACAATGAGAGCGAAAATATCGCGATCTTGACATCGCCGTCCTACGAGAAGCCTCAAAGAACGGCCAAGGTCGTGGCCATTCTCACTCTGGACACAAGGAACAACAGTAGCAAGATCTCATCGAGTCAGTCTAAATCTAATGTCAATTGCGACACGAAGATTCAGGACAAAGAACTTCCTGTGTCTCGATTGTCAGACTCGTCGAGAGAACAGGAAGATCACGAGGGTTATGATTCGTCCGATATGAAGTCGGAACCTAGGAGGTTGCGTAGAGAAGCGAAGCGCGCCAGAATTGTACCAAATTCACTGGAAGACGAGGACGGCTCTAATGACGTTAGCGACGAGGATCTACTACAGAAGAGATCTCGCGCTTCACAAATTTCTCCCTCGCCCTCCTCCTCCGTCACAGCGACGCGGACCGAAAAACTGAAGAGCACCACAATATCTTGAGTCACGCTGAAGTGCCATTGTGGTAATCATCAACGACACGAATTATTCCGTCAGGAATGCAATTTGACCATGCAGTCAAGTATTACTACTCTATTACTGCGTCTGCTCCTCAATCCGCCTATTATGCGCGTGATATCTGGGTTTATGCTTAGTACTTGTCGCATGATATCTTTCTTATCTTGATGCTTCTTTCATTAATATTCTTTCAGTATAATACATAAGACAAAAAAATGTGCGCGTACTCTTCAGTATTTGCGCATTGATTGTATAATAACATCGAAAAAAGATAAAAGAAACTTATCCGCTTAAGATTTTAGATAAAAAAATTAAAAATTTATTTCTTGCACGTAAATTTAGATGGATTTTCTATTATATAAAGAAAATAATAAATTACCAATTAATATGTTACAGAAATATAAAAAGAAATTTTTTTGAAATAGAAATAAATAAGAAGAGAATTAAAAAATTAAAGAGAGACAAAACTATCATGTAATTAATGAGAGCTGTAAAAAAATATTCTGTCTTTTCTTTTTCGCCTAAAAATTTATGGAGCTGTAAAAGCTCGCGTATTTTAATTTAGATGAGTTTACTGAATTTTTTGTTATTATTTGTTACACTTTTTATTTAATTATTTATCCGCTTATTTCTTATTGAGAAAAGTAAGTAAAAAATTTGAGAAATGGTTATTTAATAATAAATACCAAGTTAATAATAAATGTTGAGAGAATTCTAATGGGGAGTATAAATAAGAAGTTTCATGGGATAAAGACTAATCTAAACTTGGTTTTTAGAAACGCCTGTAATTAATCGCGCGTTGATAATGCGCTCATCCTATTTTTATCGTTCAATGGCTGTTTGATTCTCCCTTCAAAATAATCGCGTATGATTGTTACAGAAGAAAAAGAGAGAGGGAGAGAATTCTTTAAGGAATATGTATGAGAAAAATTGTAACTCTAACAGTACATGTGAGAAAAATTCCGTAGGAGGAAATTTACGTTAAATATTTTAAATGTAGGAAAAGGAAAATTTTAAAAAGAAAATGAGAGCGATCAAAGGTAAGAAGAATTGGAAAAAGCCATATTCGATATTGCGCAAAAGAGAAATAAAACGGAATCAAATAGACACATTGAACGTTAACTTAGGAAACGAATACGCATCCTCTTGTACATAATCACAGTATAATTACGATAAATAATGTATTTCCTCCGGGTTGTACCGGATAATACACGTGTAATATTTGTAGCGTTGTAAATTGTACTCCGGCTCGCCGCCCCCTTCTTATTTCATTTTACTTTATTCGTTGTAAAGATATCAGTGGATCCGTTTCTTCTGTCTGCACTTTCCACGATCTTGAATCTACCTTGTTCTCTTATTTTTCCTGCGAATGTGTTCCGTTAAGTTTAAAAGGCAGAACGGGAAAGTGCAGACAGCAAATGACGGATTTTTAGTCACGTACGCCTAGCGATTTATATAAACAGCGTGACAAGCGAAATGGACGAGTGTATTATATTAGAAACGAAGACCGAACTGACTTTGGTCAAGCGATTCTCTAGTGCGCCACGCTAAACTTATTCATACACATGTATCGACAGGCGTCACGAGTGAGAAACGTGATAAAAAAAAGATAATATAAAGAGTACAGGATGAAGCGCATAGTTCAATCCTATTCTGTTTCCGCTATTTCACGGTAATTTGATTTGAATTTTACTTGAATCTGAAAAAGATTTAGTGATAATAATGATAATAATTTATTTAAAATAATGTACGATTGTGCGATTTCATTGGTACTCGAGAAGATCGGGACAACCAAAACAAGAAAAAGTTTTAATCGTGCCGCCTTGAGCTACGTAATTCATAGGCCATTGACCTGATTATTATATTATATATACATATTATATGTATATATAATATATATTATATATATTATTGTGTATGCGTAAGGACGTGTCCTCCTTTCGCCCTTTTCACTTGCCTCCTCCCGCCACATATACACACACATACACATTCACACAGTAATAATTAAGTTGCGTGCCTGTATTTTGTATGATCGAGCGAGAGTTCGAAGAAGAAAAAAAAATAAACGAGATATTCCTTGCTATATCGAAATGTGTACCCTTATTTCTTGATGCTTTTCCAAGTCTGTGTCGATCAAAGGTTCAGTTCCGTTTTGGTGTCAAATCATTCTCAGCTCAATGTGCTTGTTTATATTTAATCGTGATTTAATGCGAAGACGATTTTTTTTTCTTTCGATGTCGGTTTGGTGTGGCAAGGCTATCATGACCGCACATTTTTCGAGAAGATATATATGTACCTTAGTAGACGTAAAAAAAAAGAGAGAAAAAGAGCTCCAATAAAGTTGTTCCATTAAATGGCACCAAAATGCACTGCCTTTGCCATTCCAAACTTGGAGTCCGCAGCAAGATATGAGCAGGCACATGAGTGAAATATATGTCGTGCGTTACTGCGTCTATTTGTGCATTTGTGCATTGTATCTCTCATTCCGTATATGTACGTAACGTACATAAAGGAAAATGACGCAATAATAGATAATGTAAAGGAATATATCGTGAAGAACTCTTTCTCAGAATACTCTTTTTAGAATGAGAGGAACGAGAACCTTTGAGCGTCTACGGATGTCCTATCCTTTATTTTTACAATGAGTTTTTTGAAATCTTAAGTCCACGTTTTCATAAAAAGTCTCGAAATTTTTAAAAGATGGAAATTTATTACTGCAGCCTTTTAAGACATTTTTATTTATATTTGACATTAAATATTCTGGAATTCAAAGCTCTTAAAAAATAAGATAAGATAAATCTGAATAAATATATTTGAATTTATTTTGATAGACTTTCAAATTTCAAATTTATTACAAATGAATAACGTAAGTGAATAAGCTCGTAAGAGAGTTCATGTTTTGATATTATAATTGAAAGTTTCTTGAATTTGTAATTACATATTCATTTTCTCGAATCTCTTTAGAAATGAACGAGAATATTGGGAAGAATAGTATTGCCCTCCTTTCTCTCTTTCTTTATTTTCATTATTTGTTGGAAGTTTACTCGTCGAGTCCGTCTTTCTGTAATCTCGAAATTATTTATTATATTTTTCGTTATATGTGTGCAAACATTGTCATATTATTAATTACTGGAAATTCAGTTTTTAACTTTATTTATGATTTAAAACAAAATTTTTAAAGCAGATTTATTGATAATTGAAAAAAGTTAAAGATTCAGTATTTAAAAACGCATATCTCAAACTTTAGCGAGTACAGAAACGGACTTCATATGAGAGTGAACATTCTCATGAATCGCATAATATCTCACATATAACTTTAAAATCTTGCAGATTTGGTTATCGGAACACACGATGGAGCAAATGCCAGTAAGTGCAAATAATACATTTTTATCCTTCATTGCGCACAAATTTACAAAAAAGTTAAAAGAAGAAAGATGCACTGTGTATCATTATTTATTCATTAATTAAATTCTATAATTTGCGTTATAATTGTTATATATTTTATTAATCTTTGATCTATTATTTGTACCATAAGAGAATGAAGAATAATTTTATATGATTTTATGAAATCAGTTATTTATTATAAAAATGCCAATAAAGAAATTCATTATAGAGTAATGCAATAGTGGATTAAGTTTTCGAACTTGTTTTCTGAAGAGTATGGTTATTAATTGAATCTTCTTTTAGATGTGGTGTCCGCCAACACCTCCTACGACGGATAACGATGTTTATATCGATTATTCTCTTGGATTTCTGTATGAGAGTATCCCCATGACAGAAGCTCAGCTACCACCAATTTACGTGAAAAAGGAACGGAACAGGAATAGAATTGAAATCGGTACTGATGATGGTGAGTTAATTTGTAGATGATAAAAATTATTCTTTTTTTTAGTAAATTAATGGCATTTGATATGTATATTTTAAGAATAACTAAACTAATGAAAGCTGTTGAAAGCTAATGATTGCTGTTGTGTATTTGTCATATAAACGAAGTGATGATTATAATTGCAATAAATATGGAGAAAATGAAACAACTCTTAGCAATTGGATTGCTTATATTTTTAAAGCTTTAATTGCAGGAATAACCAAATATTAAAACTTCTTTCCTTATTCATGCCTATCTTCTTTGGTTCGATCAGCTTAATGTTGCTTTTGTCGCAGGTTGTCGACCGGCAAAGATGATGCGCCACAAAGAGGAATCTGTGTACGCGCCAAGGTCTCTCTTCGATCGACCGTCACCGGCATTGATGAAGATGCGCCGCGACATGAAGCTATACAAGTATCGCGCGATTGTACGTCCCCCGATGCCGGTCTTGAAAACCTCGTCGCATGTGACGAAGACCACGCCGGAACCAGATCAAGCCATGGACTGGTTGGTCTACGAGGAATGGGGTCTGTTGCATTCCATTCAGAACTACCAGAGCTTACCGCTGAATACGATGATCCTCTCGCCCGGACATACGCCTAATTGGGATATGGTTGCCGATGCCATCAACAATGGCGCGCGTTTATTCAGATCACCCAAGCATTGCAGAGGCAGATACGAATCTGTGATAATGCCCAGAGAGGAGGGTAAGCTCCTGTACGACACCACGCCGAAGAAGCAGAAGAAGCAGAAGGCGAGTGTTTACAAAGCATTGCCGGTCTCCGAAGTATGTAGTTGTTCTGATATTAATGTATGACGACACTAAAGTATCCTACACATTTTTTTGCAAAATTTATTTATGTTATAATAATGTTGCCTAATAATTTGTCCTGAACATTTCTTGTTTATCCATTACAATAAAAAAAAAATATTAAGTGAGCTTCAAATATGAACATCTGACATTACATCTTTGTTTTGCTTTTTTTCAGCAACAAAGTAAAAGCAATAGGTCAATGAGAACATCGCAATTACACAATCAGGACAGGAACAGTTCTTTCACGTCGACAGGCAGTCAGAGGTACGAAATCATGAAGTCCGTATCTAACAAGCGAACGCCCACTGTGAAACCAACATCTATCGTGACTCCAGTGATGAGAAATCCCTCAAACACTGCTGTCTTGGTTGAGTACAATATACAGATTGACAATCCATTAACGCCGATTGAAGTTGCTAAACGACGTGCAGATAGGATCACTCTGGAGAAGCTGAATAAGAAGGTAATTTGTATAAGAGATAATTAACATTCATTTTTGTTTATTAGATTAAAATAAATTTGATAGACGAGAGTTATATCTGATACAATATTTCCCTCGAATTGCCTGACATTCACGTTTAAAAATCAATATAATCGTTTTTTTTTTTACACTAGTTTAGGGGAATATTTGTTAATCGAAATTTACAGTCACAGGTTTTAACTCCGGAGCAGATTTTAACTCCGGAACAGCAACAGGCAGCAGCACGACTTTTGCAACAACAGCAGCAGCAACAAGCTGCTCAACAACAGCAACAGCTGAAGTTACAGCAGCAACAGACTCAACAACAGACTGGACAGCAAGCGATCGCAAATTCTGTTGCATCCCAAATTCATCAGTTGACGCAAGCAACGGTAACTAACGCGAAAGTTGCCGCAACTAGCATGAATTTAAGCAACGTAGCGACTACAACGACAACAGCCACTACGGTAGTCAAGGCTCGACCTGGAGGTGGACAAATGGCTATGCAGGACGTAAGGACAACATCGGCAAATGCGAACATACAGCAGGCTGCTCAACGAATCGCGACAGCCAGTTTGGTGTCCGCGGGTCAAACTTCTACTGGCACAGCGGGTGGTCAAAAGGGAGGCCTAGTAGGCGTTACAATGGCCACGGCGACATCAGGAAGTAAGACTCCAACGCCGGCACAGGTGCAGTACTATAGGCAACAGCAGCAGGTATTACTGCGACAGCAGCAGCTTAAAGTATTGCAAGCTCAAGCCGCAAGCGGTCAAAAAGTGTCCGTCGCGGTGTCGGCTACGGCAGCGGCGGCAGCGGCGGTGGCTCAGCAGCGTGCGGCAGCGGCTACTTTGATGAAGCAGCAGAGTGTCGGTTCAGTCGGCACTGCGGGCGCCGTTACACCGCAAATCGCTGTGAGCAAACCAACAATGACCAGAACAATGTCCGACACTGAAATGGCTGCGTTATTGAAACGGCAGGCGCTACAGCAGCAAGCAAAGGCGGCTGCTGCCGCAGCGGTCGCGCAGGCGCAGGTGAGTGTTTTAATAAGGATCAAAGAAAATACATAAATCTGACCAAAATATTTACACGCGCGCGTGAAGAATAGAACGCAATTTTATATTTCTATATCGCAAAAATAATCAGTTGATTCTGCTATAGGTACCTACGCCAACGGGACTCACACCGGCGCAGATCTTCGCTCATGCTGGCTTGCAAGTGCAACAGACAGGGACTTCCGCGGGTGGTACTCCGGTAGCGACACTCGTGAAGACAGCTAATGTGGCGGGTGTTCGCACCGCGACATCTCAACAGCTTCGACAGCTTCACACACTTCACCCGCAAATTCTTACGCAGAGAAAACTGCCAGCTCAGAAGGTTGCGCAGCTAGCTCAAGTCGCAAATAAAGCTGGCGTGCAAACGCAATTAATCGTGCAACCTACAAAATCACTACCTACAACTATGACGGTACAGCAAATTCACCAAGTGATGAAACATGTGCAGCCCTCAACGATGCAGCAATTCAGTCACGTACGTAAAGAAATAAAAAAATTCTTTTCAAATTTTGCAAACTGTTTTTATCATTATGTAAAAAAGTTTTTACAAAGTCCAAAGAATTTAGATTTCTCAAACATCTATTGTATAGAATTATTCGTAATTATTATTAAAATCTGAAAAAAATCATTGAATATTTTTGGAAGTAAATTTATATTTTATAAACGAAAGAATAATATCCACAAGAAAGATGATCAGATTAATGAGTGCACTATTAATGAATGTTTAATGGCTTAATGAATGGCTATTTTATAATAATTGTAGGTCTCCACGGGACAACCGGTATCTCAGGCTGGTCAAGTTGTACTAGCTAAATCATCGTTACAGACTCGTGTGATACCAGTTGCATCCACAGGTCTGAAGCAAACTATTCAAGTGGTGACCGCCAGCAATCCTCAATTACGACAAACCACGCCTATTCAAGGAAAACCGATTACCGGTGCGGTAAGACGAAGTCCTGGTCCTGGTCCTAACCCTGGTTCAGGC
Source organism: Cephalotes varians (assembly GCA_037157785.1). Lineage (NCBI taxonomy): Eukaryota > Metazoa > Arthropoda > Insecta > Hymenoptera > Formicidae > Cephalotes > Cephalotes varians. The sequence goes on from JANQDE010000070.1 coordinate 572,540, forward strand.
ACAAGCCCCAGTGTCGCAGCTTCCGGTTCCACCGTTGCTGCAGGTACCAGTCCTGGCGTGAGTGTCACTTCCGCGTCCACCTCGAATCTGACCTCCCCATCTGTCCTTAGTCAAGTGAGATTGCAAACTTTAACGCAGCAGGTGCAGCAACAACAGACCCAACAGCAACAGCAACAACAGACCCAACAGGATTCTCAACCGAAATAGCTTTGTATCATGATTGAATGGCGATCGTTGTCGAAATTGTATTGGGAAATTCAGAAAATAGATTGGCTTATAAATATATTACGATGTAAAGGATTAATCAGTTTAGAATATTTTTCTTTAGAATATGCGTAAAAGAAATAACAAGTATGAAATATCAATATCGCAATATGTAGTTATTAATAATAACAAAGACATTGATTTAAAGTTAAGTATTGGTTCGAGTATTTTCGACTGTATTGATAAGAAAAGAAATATTAGTTTAAATATCGATCATTAACAAAATAGAAAATATCAGTTTACTAAAAATAAAATATTCAGATATTTTGAATTGATTATTAATAAATAAAAAAACAATAATTTGCCAATAATGAAATATTCAATTACAAATAAGATATTCTTTCATGATAAAAACAAAATAATTTCTATAAGTTTAGATATATCTCAGTTTCTGATTTTCCCGATTCAACTTCAATTCGATGTCATAGATACTCGAGTTTCAGTTTTTCTCTTTCAATGTTATAATCCTAGTAAGTGAAAGTAAAGATATTTGACATGATAATAGCGTAACGTGTATTAAAGCATTCCAAACTTTGCTGCGAATAATTTTGACGATATGATTCAAATAACAATAAATGACATTTATTTATAACAAATCGAACGAATCGGTTTATTCAGTGTTAATATCGCTTAAAATCTGCACAAAGAATTAAGTTATATTTTGATAATTATGAATTATTACATTATATCGAAGTAATAACAAAACGAATATTAAAATAGATCTTCAGTAAGGGGAACATAAAAAAATTAAAATGAAAAAATCTCTTTAAAAAAATTATTTATCAACTTATTAAAAACATTGCATTATTATTGTATTGCAAAACTGTAGAACATATTATTTCAAATCTATATTATAAATATACGCGTTTATAGGATCTTTAATTAAATTTATTAAGAATGAATATTAAGCTGAATATTGTTAATTTAAATAACTTACGAAATATATTTATATTGTGCGAGGATAATAATATAAGATTTCTTTTTCTCTTTAAAAATTATCGAATGCGATATATGCGGACATTTTTTTTAAAGAAAGGCTTTGAATCCTGAGTGAATGTTAAATCCACGGAGGAACATTTAAATGATTTTAACTTGTGTAGAAAACATTTTTTGTAAACAGATTACCTAACTTTATGTAGCTTGTTTTTACGAAAGAAAATCGTCAAAGTTTCAATATCATTTATATGTGGGAGAGTAAATTCATTGTAATTATGCTTCAATCATTTGATAAGAGCGTTTAAATCATTAGAATGTATTTGTTTGCATTCGTGAATGTTCCAAGACTCTCGGATTAGATAATTCTCTCCGCATTAAGTATAAATTACGTTGTTAAATGTTAAAAATCATTACGATATTTTTTGCGAGAGAGCATATGTTGTATCCCAATATGTTTGACTCGCTGTATGTATTTTTCCGTTTTTTTGTTTTCTTTTTTTTATCAAGGAAACGGACTGCTAGCCTCAAGAAATACGCTTAACTTATTGACGAAACTACACAAATAACTAATTCAAATAACAAATTCAAAAGATGTCTAAAAGACTGAAAGCAACTGGGAAATTATCTCTTACACGTCTTACACGTCTAAAAAGTTTAGAAGACATCTTTTAGAGAACATCTTTTATACAGATAATCCTAAAATTCATGCGTACGGGAAGAAATCTTTGAAAAAAATAATAAAACATACTTCAGCGAATGACGCATGCTATAATTTAGAGCGTTTACTCATTGGATTTAAATTGCTTTTATTTAACTGTTTGAACGCATAAAAGTTACTTCTTCTGACGCAGAAGCGCACTACTTCCGCTTACGCAAATCATTGACGCTCTGATCGAACGTCAAGCTGTTCTTTTTTTTTAGATGTTTGAAAGATGTTTCTTTGGATATCTGAAGAGAACGTATATGCCAGGATTCTCCTGCCATTTTCTCATGAAAAAAATAGAATGCTTCTTCGATGTTTGAAAAAAGATTTAAAAGGTTTAAAAAGAGATTATATGTGTCATCATTTAGACGTCTTTTGAAAGAATTATGAAATTGCATCATCGTGTGCAACTGTATTTATGGTTGACCATAGGGTATAGTAAAATTACTCTGAAAACGCGGCGTTTATACTAGGATCGTTACAAAGTATCACATGCGTTACAATACAGGGTTTCCATTCCGTTTACGTACAAGGCGAACCGTTTAAATGCGAATGATCGAACATCTCTTCAATGTCACGCCGTTCGATTAAGTAAGCATAGCGTTAAGAGAAAAGCGTTTCCTCATATTCACGTAAATGAGACAGACGATCCCGATTGAACGCTCACTTTGTACGTTTGGTGTCGATTAAGATATCGATTAACGTCTTACATACGTCAAACAAAATTGTAGAATCAATTTTGAATGCGAAATGAATACATGAGAAATGTAATTTTTTTTTTAATAACCTTGTTTCTGCGGCACCCTCTGTATGTACGTATGTACGATATGTATGTATATATGTATGTATAATTTGTGTATTATAAGTGCTAAAAATAAATCTCATAAATCGATAAAGAATTACAGCCTTTAAGAATTTTTTATTTTTATTTTTCTCTTGACCAAAATTATATATCAATACTCTTTAATAAACGTCTAATCTCGCAGATTTAACTTTCAATAAATATGTGATTTTAGACATAGCAATATGTTGCTATAATGAATAATTGATTATAAATTATCAATGTTTTTAATTTAGAGAAAGTTTAAGAAGATCCCAATTAGCATAGAACAAAATAATATAATTTTTTTTGTTTATTTTATTAGAATAATGTAAAAAAATGTGCTTTCTTTACTGCACTTTACTATCAATACAGTGAAGTTAATCATTTTGATAAACAAAAGATTTTTCTAATGCATAAAGTCTCTAGATGATCAATTATATTATATAATTGTTGCATAATTGTTCCATTACAATTAGAGGTTCTTAACGATGCAAATTCAAAAATAATAATGATCATTTATTACGCATAAAAGAAAATACTTGGAAAAATAAAACTCTTAGTCTCTGGAACAAAGACACTCAAAGTGTATTTGAAAGCGGATAAAAAGCGTATTACGCAGCAATCTATACACACGCATTACTCTCACCAAGTACAAAATTAAAACTGTTGAACAAATATTCTCTACAATAATATTAATGCCTTCTTGAGTAAATGCTCTCTCTCTCTGTGTGTGTGTGTGGTGCGTGCGCGCGCGCGCGCGTGTGTGTGTAAATGAGTTCAAAACAAATGTTTAATATAATTATCAAATGATGAATAACATTAAACATTGATTATCTAGGATCCAATTAAGTGTTAAAATTACGCAAAACAGAAAATTTATTTGTATTTTGAATTATCATATCGAATTATTCTTCCCCATTAATCTTTTCATTTCCTAGAATCTCGCACGCACTCGTTGCGTACATTCCCGAAAGATGAGAAATCAGAGCAAAGTACATTAAGTACATTTGTTCTACATCAGTTTCAAATCAATTGCAAACATGTTGTGATAGCCAATCAAAAGCGTCAATATCCCGATAGCACAATATTTATAATATGACAAAACCTTGCATGAAATTTGCAATCTGCAATTATATGGATTTAAGAAAATAAAGATAAAAATATTGATTTTATACACAAAATTTTATATATTAATATTGATAAATGTTTGCATAATTAATTTCAAAACAGTTTCTTGACAAAACTATAATGAATAATAAATAATAAATCTTAGATCGTAACGAATAAATCAAATCAAATGAGAGAAATGCCCAAGATTTATTACTTATTATTGTTTATATGAGTTGCCTGAAAAATGACTTTACTCAACCGGTTATTGCGATAAATATTATTATGTGCCTTGGTGGTCGAATTGGTTAAGACGCCCGCTCCGGATAGACAGGAGGTCTCAGATTCAAACCCTGGCTGATATTTTTCCCTGATAATATTTTTCGTAGTAAGTTATTTACAGATTTTTAAGACGCTATTAGCATCAATATCTAACTGACGATCAAAAAGTTAATTTGTGACTCTATTAGTTCAGTTTAGAATTGCGTTGCAAGTCCGACAATCAGCGCGCAGTTCAAAATAAACTGAAAATTTGTATCTAAAATGTATACACAAATATGAGCACTTGAGATCCAGCCACCTGTATATAGGTATTTCTCTCATTTGATTTAAAACTATAATGATATGGCAAATCATTTTAGCAGTTTTGCGAAATTACATTTGGAAAGAAATTGTCCAATAATTGAGAAAAATATTTTTGCTATTTTAAAAATATTATATATAATATTATAATTTAAAACATTTAGAAATATAATTGCGCATGAAGAAATCAAATTATAACACCGCCACTAGAGCAACGCATGATTAAATTCTCTCCTAAAAAGAATTTATAATGCGCGGCGCATTATAAGTATAGATAATGCAATCACATCAAGCTGGATAAGTAATATAATAATGTGTTTAAATATTGAAACTGGACTTTCGTAATAATGAATCTTGTAATTATAAAATATTTATCTTAAGTTACGTTTATCTAACTTTTGATATTATTTACATATAATTTAAAAATTTTATTCTAAAACTGTTGCGTTATCATTTTAACTCAATTATTAAAATTATTATCATTTCATGATGTCATTATTGTGCAATGTTACACAATTTTTGTCATTTCATGACACCATTAGTGTGCAATGTTTACATAATTTTTGTCATTTCATGACGCCATTGTGCAATGTTTACACAATTTTTGTCATTTCATGATGCCATTATTGTGCAATGTTTACATAATTCCGTAGAAAGATGACTCTGCGATAAACATGAGCCAAATTGTGAACACTGCATAATAATGGCATCATGAAATGATAAAAATTTGACAATAATTGCGTTAACATGATATTTTACATATTTATATTCCTTAATTTTTATCCTGTATCTTGTAAATGATAAATTAAGAATAGTAAATTAGAACTTAGAATATTAATACTTCTAAAATATAAAACATTTTTACAAATTCATAAAATATTATTATTACAATATTAGCGCTACGCAATTATTTGATTTTTGTTGTCAATTTGTCGTTAACACAGTGCTAATGCAAAGCTTGCTTGATTTTTGCTGTCACGTTACATGAATACATTTACCCGTATTTTGCCACGAATTTGCTATCAAAATATGTCAGTAGATTTTTTATTTGCTAGCATTTCGACATGATCTGATATATATATCCAAATTTGTATTAAATTTGTATCCTTTTTGCCAACAAGTTTGTAACAAGATTTTACAAGATCTGTTTCTGACAGACTTGGCTATCTGGGGAACTACCTAAGCAAAACAATAAATCACGATAATCACAATAATAAATGAATCATGAATCGAAAAGTGACTTTTAATGATCATTTTAGACTTATTTTTTGACGTCATCTTGATGTCATCACGACTTTTTGTTCTTCTTGATCTTCATAAATTTTCTTTCCGACTAATCTGCTTTCTTAGGATTGGTTCACTTCAAACAATGTTGTTATCTCGATAGACGTACGAAGTGGGCGAGTAATCGGTTATTGGTTATAAAAGCAGTGAAGAATCTGTTTAAGTCAGTCATAAGCGTGAAGGAAAAGAAACAATATACCATGATAATTAGTCTTGTATTAATCGCTTCGGCGATAGTACTTTTCTGGATTTATGCCAGGTCAATATGAGAGACATAAAACGTGATAATATTTAATACTTCAAATTCGATTGACAATTGTTATTCAATTTTATATATCATAGATATCTATTTTCAACATTACTAATAATACGGATTTTAGATCACGAACCAATGATTCTTGTAGATTTTCACTGAAAATAAATCCGCAAAATTGCTTTATCACATTACATTTTTGAGAAAATTGGATTTGAAATGTCGAAAATGATACTTTGACCTAAAATAGTTCAAAAATGTAACGTGACAATAATTTCACTTGCGAATTCGTTTTCACTGACAAAAAATCTATAAGAATCACGTTGTCTAGTTTGTGGTCTAAGAAAAAAGTTTGTTAAATTTGTCGGATAGTGTAATTTTCGAATTTCAAATTGAAGAGATCCCTGTATTGTACATTAAAAGTGTATTACAATTATGAAATTTGAAGATTGGTCTACCATTTAGTTACAAGGTGAGCTACTGGAAAAGACGCGGCGTCGAGTTTCTTACTCCCAATCTGATCTTCGGCAACTTCAAGGATGCCGTACTCTTTCGTTCGGCACCAGGATGGCACATCGGTGACCTGCACAGAATGGCCCGTCCGGACGCGCCCTTTGTCGGCTTCTACATTTTTCACAAGCCGTGCCTGCTGCTACGAGATCCAGATATCATCAAGGACATCATAGTTCGCGACTTCGAAAATTTCTCCGATCGTCACTTTGGCGGTTCCAATCAGAAGGACAGTATCGGCATGAAAAATCTGTTCGGTCTGAATAACCCAGCCTGGAAATATCTGCGAGCCAAGATCACGCCAACTCTGACGAGGGGCAAATTGAAGCAGATGTTACCGTTGATGATGGAGATCACAGAGCCCATGATGAATTATATAAAGGACCAACCGGCGAATCACAACGTGAAGATATTGGACGTTCAAGATCTCAATTACAAGTACACGACCGATTTGATTGCTTCAATCGGGCTCGGCACTAAGATGGATTCCTTTTACTATCCGAACGAGGAATTCTCGGCCGCAGGTACTTGTTTTTACTTAACGTTACGTATTAAAATAACTGATAGCAGAAGTGGATAACAGAAATGGTGACGCAATTCATTTGCGATTACAACAGTGCTAAGAACAGAAGACTTGTGAAATCCATTGTCATACTTTGTTTAAATCTAATTACAACAAAGATAACGATTTTACATTGTTCCTGACTAATTGAATTTTAATTTTTAACGGGTCGCGGACTACATTTTTGTTTTTTATCTTTGGACAAAGTGCAACCTTATGAATTATAATTCGCCGTTTTTGCTTTGAGATCTACGAAGTAAAATCATTGATCTAAATTTAAATAGAAGAAGATTTTTAATGTTGTAATAATATATATTGAAAATAATTTCGCAGTTCAAGAGTTCTTTCACGGATTCAAGAGGATGGTTGCTCTCGTGACAGTGTTCTTCATGCCTGAACTGGTGGAAGTGATCGGTACAGGAATGCTTTTCAACTCTGCTTTTGTGAGAAAAATCTTCTGGAATGCGATGGAGAATCGTGAGAAGACCGGCGAGAAGCGAGGCGATTTCATCGATTCGCTAATCCAATTGAAAAACGGCGAGCAGAATCCCATTTATAGTAAGTAACTTTGCACTTTGACATTGCAAATATTACTATCGCGCTTTAATTGACCGAGAAAATTTGTGATCTTATTCCGAATAAACCAGCTATATTATTGACTTGAAATTAAAAATTGGATTGTAATTCCAACGATATGTAACAATTTCTTATTATCATTACATTATATTAATCTCTCTGTCTTCAATATTTTCTTATGCAATGTTTCAATTCTTCGTAAAAACACTTACGATTTTTTTCGGAAACGGATTATGTTTGAATGTTTGCTATTAAAATCAAACAGATAAAGACTTGACGATAAAGATTGAATATTTACTACAGAATTCGAGGGAGACAATTTGTTGTATCAATCCGGTACTTTTTTCTCCGGCTTTGAATCGAGCTCTACATGCGCATCCTTCACTCTGATGGAATTGGCGAAGCATCCGGAGTATCAAGATTTGGCCAGGAAGGACATTAATAGAGCGATTGAAAAACACGGTTGGACATACGAGGCGTTTCAAGACATGAAGTATCTCGAACAAACTATACTCGAAAGTCTGAGACTGCATCCACCCGTGTCTACTATTGACAGATACACTCATCGGGACTACAAGGTTAATCTGAAATACAATTATAATACTTTTAGAGAGGTCCCTGATCTTCATTTCAGAATATTTAATTCGATCTAGAATATTTCAAAATTCTCGAATTTGAACACATTACAAGAGAAACAAAAATTATAAATTCTATTATTTGATTACTGAAGTTTTATTATAAATTCTTATAAGATTTATTAAAGTAGAAGAAAAGTTTCGTGGCATTCATTTGTTTCATCCAAACTTCTTATTTCTCTCATCTCTTTAAAGAATATATAATAGCTTTTTTGAACGTTTAAACTTTTTTTGTACATGCTTGGAACGATTGAATATTAACGTATTTAATGATAAATTATATCTGCAATTTTGTTTCTAACAAAATTTACCCTATTTCCAAAATTGTGTTGCTCATTAATGGCTTTTAATTTTATATTTATAAAAAATATATGAAATTCTAGATTCCTAATACCGATGTCATTATTGAGAAAGGCACGCCAATATTTATCTCCTTGTACGGACTTGGACTGGATCCTAGATTCTGGACTGAACCGGAAGTCTACAACCCTGACAGATTCGCTGAAGGCAACCACGATGCCTACATGACATTCGGAATTGGTCCTAGGATGTGCGTAGGTAAGCGATTGAAAACAATGGCGATAGATAGATAATCTGTTTAAAAAATATGTATTTTCATCTAAGGATAAAAACATTGAAAAGAAAGAACGTGAAAAGAAATAAAAAGATAGATATGAAGTAGATATGAAGAAGAATCTTATCACACAAGATCGATATCGAAATAAAATTTTACTTTTTGATCAGAAATTATGATTCAGCATTTCCGTCAGATTGCCAAAAGTAGATTTATGATAAAAAATTTTGTATGCACATAAAATTCGATATAATTAAGTTGTCCAGTAAATTATTATATATAACCAGTCCGAAGATTATTATAAAAAAAAAGTAGACTATGCATATTTCTGATCGATTGTCGATTATTGTTAGAAAATTATTTCGCTATTTATTTATTTCCCTCAAAGAAACAGATTTCTTTTCTACTTGGGATCTTTTAAGGAGTTAATTAAAATTTCTTGAGATTCGATCAACTTCCAATCTAATAAGATTACTGGAAACTCATTGCTTCTTACCCAGCAAATGAAAATGAATTGAAATGGACAGAGATGGATTCGTTTTGTTCATGTCAAATCCAAATTCTGATCTTTTGAATCCATTTCTTTCCAATTAAAGTTTCCGAATTTTTTTGAATCTATTTTAATCTATATGAAGGGATAAAAACAAAGCGATTCTTATTCTTTTCAATTAAAAAAAAATATGCAGACCATTAATTCATTTTAATCTATCACGCGGGATTAAAATAAAATGATTTCTACTTTTTAAATCCAAAAAAAGTTACTCGGATTATACAATTCATTTTAATCCATGACAGAGGATTGAAATGATGTAAATGTTATTTTTCAATTCATATTTTGTTCAAATGAATTAAAATGGATTAAAATTTTCAATTCATTTCAATTCATTTTCGTTTGCTAATGATTGATCATTGCGATCAATTAGTCTTATATAAATTGTTTGCAGGAATGAAAATAGGCAAGTTGCACGCCAAAATTGTCATAGCCTTGTTACTGAGGGATTACGAGATTTGGCAGACCAAAGAACATGAGTCCTTTCTGGACCCGCGTTCGACCTTCACGGCTGCAAGCAATGGAATTAACCTGCACTTCAAAAAGATATGATAACATCAAACATAATTTTTTCATTAGCAATTTTCCCAATTCTTCATTAGCAAATTTCCAAACTCTTACTGATAGTCACGATTGATCGAAAAAATCGAAATGAATTTCACAATCTGGTTTTACACAAAGACGGACTTCGTTTAAGTTTACATAACATGAATATCTGACAGATGTACATCTTGAACAATCTCAAATGACTTAATACTTCTAAATCTAGAATTATTGTAGAAATAAACAAAAAATCTCAGAATGAAGCTAATAAACTTATCATATTTCTAAGATAATCACAGCGAGAGATATCAACTATAAACAATGTTTTTACTCAATTGATTATATTCTTGTGTAATAATATCTAGTTATTATTAGTATTATAATATGTAATTATTATTATTAGTTTATTGAAAACAGCGATTTTTAAGAATTTGAATTTTTTAAAATCGTGTGTACAGTAAGCAAAAGAAATATTTATAAATAATTTATTTGAATAGATATATTAAAAATACTTTTCCGAATAAAATAATTGTTTATATGATCGCAGATAATTATACAATTCATTTAAAAAAAAAAATAATCGTTATCTTTGTCTCAGCATGAAATTTATCCTCAGATTATTATCTTATTATTATCAGATATTATCTTTTCTAATAATATAAAACAAAATAATAAGATGTTCAAATGCAAAAACGAGTTTGCCGAAATAAAGAAATGTCCACATGTATAACTTTGATTATCGCATTAAATAATTTGTCATTTTAATATCACCAGATATCATATTATCTTATGCATATCATATTTCTTCAAGTTCTTTTGGAAAATATATAAAAATATGTTACATAATTCATATATGGAAATATTATAGCAGGAATTAAGGTTCATTAAAATAATGAAGGCATGTTAAACTTTTTATTCCAAATTAATGGTTTTCTAAATATAAGTGCGCATATAGCGATATAGCGATATAGCGATAATTGTTTTTTGAAATAAAAAAATACTTTCTTTTTTTATTACTTAGTCTTTTTATTGCTAACTCTTCCATACTGTAAGATTTCTGTTAATTTTTGTGACACCTAGTATATTCGATAAAAACAAGTATGTATTGATAGATGACTTCATTGATAGATGACTTGACAAACTGCTTCAATACATAATCATCATTTTCGTTTGCAGTGCACGTAGTTCAATGCAGCATCTCGAGTAGTCTGCACGCAGCTTTTGAGTTTTTTTTTNTATACATAATTTGTACATAATTTTGTACAATCTTATATAATTCAGATAGAGTTTTTATGCAGAAAAAATTTTTGTATAAAGTTTGCAAAGTTTCATAAATTAATCCGAGTTTTGTACGAAGTCGCAGAAGGAGATTTCGTACGGTTTGTGAAAAAATGATACTAACCGAATATGCCTTTTTGGACACCCTTATAATATTCTTGTCGCTATTTGCGACGTTTTACTTGTGGATGAAATGGAAGCACACTTACTGGCAAAGACGCGGTATACCTACGTTGCCTTCACATTGGTTCTTCGGTCACTTCAAGGATGCGATTCTGTTGCGCAGACCAGTGGGAATAATTCTCGGTGAACTGCATCAGCAAGTTGAGGACGAAGATATTTTGGGAATCTACATTCTACATAAGCCATTCTTGCTCTTAAGAAATCCAGACCTGATAAAACAGATAATGATCAAGGACTTTAATGTGTTCCCGAATCACCATTTCAGGGGGTCAACCAAATCCGACAATATCGGCAAATGGAGTCTTTTTACCATACTTAATCCTGACTGGAAATATTTAAGGTAATCATAATAATAATCAATGGTCATTTGAAAGAAATATTCCCAGCAAACACAATGTTACATGTAACGTATATGTTAGTTGTAATTTCCTACTCAACAATGTAACTGTTACATTGTTGAGTACGAAATTATACTAATATACATGTTAACATTGTGTTTGCTAGGTCAAATCAAACTCTTTGAAGTCATTTTGCAAGTAAACTATCGAAGAATAAAAGAGAGATAAAGAACATAAAAAAGATAAAGGATAAAGAAAAAAAGAAAATCTAATGGAAAGTCTAATAAAAAATTTAAATTATCAGAGTGATCTTAAAAACATATTGCAATTACCAAAAGACTGCTTCTTATTCAGAATGAAAATGTCACCAGTGTTTACGAGCGGCAAGCTGAAGAATCTCTTTCAGCTGATGCTACAGTCCGGGGAAAAGATGAGGGACCATTTGCGCGATCAGATTGAGGAATCCAAAATCGTGCCGATAACCGTCAAGGATACATTCTACAAATATACCACCGACGTGATATCCTCCGTAGCGTTTGGAATTCAGGCGAATTGCTTCGACACACCGCCGCCAGAATTTTATGTTAACTGTAAGTGTGTGTGTGTGTGTATATATATACAGAATATTCAAAAAGAATGGAACCCCCTATGATCTCCTAGGGGTATAAGGAATCCTGGGATATTAGTATTCAATATTTATTAATAATTCCATTCACTAATCGTTTATTAATATTCATTGATATTTATTAACAATTATTTATTATTATTAATAATAATCTCATTCTGTGACTGTCACTAATTTGACCTCCAAAGCTCCTAGACGTCACTTTGATCATTGACATAACAACGTATCTGAACATAAAATTTCCCGCCCTTTTCAAATTCGGGATAAAAAAAAGGGTTTCCGTTAAAAAAATTCAATGTTGAGCTACAGATGACCCTTAAAGTCACGTTCAAGGTCACCAAAAGTCTTTCATGACTCCTACAACTTTTATTCGGGTTATTTTCTCAGAAAATGCGTACTTTTGGAGATCATAGGGAGGTTTCATTCTTTTTGAATACTCTGTATATAATATATTGAATACTCTGTATAAAATTATAAATAAGTACCAGTTAAAAAAAAAAACCATATATAGCGCATTTCACTCTTTTCCGCCTACATCGAACTTTCTGTAAAGTATATTCTTTTTACTCGCTCACTTGTGTAGCACGTAAGGCTTTCATGACGACCTTCAAAAGGTCGTTGCAGTTCTTCTTCTTATTCTTCTTGCCGAAGATCGGGCAATATCTAGGCGCTTCGATGCTTGGCAGCTACACGAATTATTTTCGCAAAGTCTTTTGGGACTCTATGGATAGTAGAAGCGTCACAAAGATGAAACGGGGAGATCTAATCGATTCTCTTTTGCAATTAAAAGATGAGAAGCCAGATAATACTAATATTCGTGAGTACTTAACGCGTATAGATATTTTCAATATTTCAATGCGTATAATACTTATAATATTTAGCGTTAAATATAGTTTGAATCTCAGATTAAAACAAAATTTTACAATTCTAATATAAGATAAAATTAATCGATGTTAATGTATTTTTTTTACACTAAATATCTCGAATTTCTTTTAATCTTATTATAAATGAATCTTTATTTACTTAATTGATATTTACTCTACAATAAAATAATTACTTGTAATAAAACCTATGTAATACATACTTAACACGAGAATGTCTAATCATCCGTATTCATTTTCAATCTTTTTTATTATTTTGCGTAAATGATATTCGTATATTAGTAATCGATACCAGAAGAAAGATCTATTTTTACTGTTGTTCTTTCAGGATTCGAGGGAGACGCTCTTCTCGCACAAGCGGCGATCTTCTTTATAGCCGGTCGCGAGACCAGCATCACTACCATGACCTGCGCTCTCTTCGAGTTGGCCAAGCAGCCAGAAATACAGAGACGTGTGAGGGAGGAGATTCTCAGGATAATCCAGGAAGCAAACGGTGTAACATACGAAGCAATCCACGATATGAAGTATTTGCATCAAGTGATAAATGAAACGCTAAGACTTCATCCACCCGCGCCGATTCTCGACCGAATTCCTATCACCGATTACACAGTGAGATACTACACATCACATTACAGAAATTATCTCTTTAAAAAAGATTTTCAATAATAAATTTTTTTAGTCGATTCGAAAATGTTTCATGAAATTATAAATCATAATTACAACAATAAATTACAGTTTCCCGGCACAAAGATAACTATCGAGAAGGATACACCGGTATACGTCGTGTTACGTGGTATTCAATCTGACCCAAGATACTATCGGGATCCTACGCGTTTCGACCCCGAGCGATTCAGCGACGAGAGAAAAGACGAGATTGTATCCTGCACTTTCCTGCCCTTCGGAGAGGGTCCACGGAATTGTATAGGTTGGTGAATCGAACTTGTTTACGTGAACGTATTTTAAAATGGGATGGAAAAACTAGCTATAAAAAACATTTATCTCTTTACGACACTTACGCGATAAAATTTCTTATACAAAAACTCTCGCGATAAGACTATTCTTTTATTTTGAACAAAAGCGATTAGAGAAATATATTTATTTAATTCTTCCTAAGTTCTCATTCCATAAATCTCGTTCAAGATTTTAGTATTCCTACCGATAAGTAAAATTTTTTAATGTTAGTATTTAAAAAAAAAAAAATATTAACATTAAAAAATTTACAATAAATAATTTAAATAATTTTAATCGTACACTCTTCATATTCTAATATAAATATAAAAGAAAAGATTTGAAGCCACCTATAACCAGTTCTTCCTTGATTTTTTCCAATTTAATTCCACTTGATCATTAGGTATGCGGCTGGGAATTTTGCAAACCGCCGTGGGACTGATAGCAGTTCTGCGTGATTACGAGGTTGCGTTGAATCCCTCATGGAAGGCCCCCATCGATCCGCAAAACGTATTCACCTCGCCACCAGCAGGATTCCTACTGAACTTCAAGAAGATATAATGCGTTAGCAATACGCGACAACAAGTATATGATCATTACTTTTTATGTTTTTCTCATTTTAGGATGTGCATTTTGAAAGCTGTAGAAATATTTTGACTGATGGATATGTTAGTGGGACACGAGTGGTTCTCTATAGTGGAAGTGTAATTATTGTGATTACTAGTAAATTTCTTCTGTGTACAGTTTAATAATATAATTATATTAATTTTATCAATATTGTACAATTATATTCTTATAATTCTATTGAATCTCACTAAATATTACGTGGTTTTCTAAAAAAACAATTTTGAAATGTTCTCTTTATAAAACAATTGTGCACAAAATATTATAATAAAAGTAACGAATAAATAAACTTATCGATCAGTCAATTGATTGTTTTCTGTAAAAATCTTTATTTCGACTTTTCGACACTATGATCATGAATTCGCTATGTACACTATTATATACTACGTATTTTACCAAACCATTGATATATGTTTATTTATAAATTTATGCATAATTTTGATCTCAGTCTGGCTACTTAGGTAGTAGCGCCAGGTATTTCTTGAATTCTGGGAGTACGCAATCTCGCGGATTGAGCGGCGTCACTGCCGTCAGATAATCGCTGAGATATTGCGGCAAGAAGCAGAGGATGCCCTTGCTAGCCAGCATGGCCCAGTCTACAGGCTGGTTTACCTATATATATGTATTTATATATTTATTATCTATATATATAATAATATATTACTTATTTTCAAAATAAATCATACATTAATATATATAAGTATATAGTTTTACATTCTTTGTACAACAAACATTTCAACATTTTTTATTTTAATTTCTGTCCGTTAAAAAATTAATTATTTTAATTATACATATATGTAATGTAAAGAGTCAATAATTAACTGTAAAAATTTCTGAAGAAATAAGAGGCCATTAACTGAATTGCACTGTGCTTCGAAATATTTATTTTAAGAAGTAAAACATTGCTCACCTGTTTCACGTTAACGAAGCAGTGTGTGATTTTGCGTCCAGACGGACTGGCATCGTAAGGCGGTCTGTAATTAAATTGAAGAAATTACAAAAAAACTAATGAATATTTAACGAAACTCTTTTCTTTTTTAATGAAAATTGATCAGTACGCACTTTGCTTGTATAACCAAGCCGCCGCCGGCTTCAATCAGTCTCTTAAACTGATCGTATTTCTCTTCGGAGACCATCAGCAAAGCCACCATGTCGGAAAATGGGCCGTCCAGCTCTTTCTGCAATTTCAGTCGCCATCTGTAAGCCGCGGTTGCGATCGCACTTTCGATCTCGCCACTGGGTTCCGGAATCTTATCTTTGCTCTTTGGATTGCCCCATTCATATTCTTCCTCCTACGAAAATTTTATTCGTGGCTGACATTGTAGAAACGTAAACGTAATGCAAATAACGATATAATCAAATTTTATTTATTTTCTCTTTTTTTAAATCGAAAGAAAGATGTGCCGTTAAGCATTGAGTTTTTTTTTATACATCCTTAGCAAATGTACTAACGTTGAGAAATCTGCCATCTCGTTTGGAATCATAAAGATACGAGCAATGTAGGACCCATTTTCCAGCAGCTATGCTGCCGAGCATTTTTTCGTTTCTGGAAAGTCTGATGCATAGAAGATGAGTGGCACTGTTGTCGAAATTTGCGTCCGTCGATACATCTCCGCCCAAATCTCTTATGACTCGTTCATACGCATTTCTATCCTATTAATACGTCAAAATAATGATTGCAATCAATCAATCAAAATAGTATCGTCATATTCGAAAATCCGTAATACCTTTATGCCAGATAGCATAAATTTTCGTGTTAGTGGTTCACATTCCGGTTCATGTTCCGTGAAGTCTTTCTCAAAATGTTCTTCTTGAATCACATTACTACGTTTTTCCTTATCTAATCGTTTTTCTAAGATTGACTATAAACAAAAACATTAAGATTGATACAGAAGAATATTAAATAAAATTTTAAAAAATTGATACATAAGAATGACCACTTGATTGCTTATGAAAAATAGTGGCCATAAAATTTAAAAAATGAAAAATTAAATCGCTTATCGTTATAAAGATCATTATATCAAACTCATTTTGATCTAACAAAAATAATTAAAATAATATGATAAACTTTCTGCTTAAAAATTTTTCATAAACTTGATAATGTAAGCATCAAATTACATGACTTTTATGCTTTTTTACATGTCATTTTTATTTTTTATTTCATAGAAAGAATTATTAATTATATATTTGTTTTATTTTAAGTATGAAAGCTAATGCATCAAAAATAAAGTTAAATCTTCAAATATATGAAATATTTGAAAAGAAAAAATTATTGCATACTCGCTTTGGATGATCTGGATCCTCCCATACAATGGCGTCGATAGGTTGCGAGTCTTTTACTATACCTATTTGTAAAATGATTATTAAATTAGTGAATGATATAAAAATTAGAAATATCGATTCAACGATTATATCGTTTAAATTATTAAATTTATGGATACTCACATTTTTGTATATGATCAGAAGTTTCATTGTATTTCTTCGCATTTTCTCCAGACAGCGAGTATCTATTTTCAGGAGTGCTTGATGTTCGTTGAAGCACTTGATCCAATTGCGCTATTTGCCTATTCATCAAAATTCAAATTCATTCTCATCAATAGAAGCAATATATAGAAAAGCATATTATAATAAAATCTCTTTTAAAATACATATCACAAGCGTTATATTCATAAAGTGTTATGTTTATATCCCATATAATTTTATCACTTCCAAAATAACTTTGTGTCTTATTATACTGTATATTATTATACTGTATTTTATTTTTTAGATTTTGATTGAATATACATACATGTTTATTTCATTACTTGGCATCTGGCCATCTTTTTCATTCAAGTCGAGCTTTTGATTGGATATGGGAGTTGATGGAGTAGTTTCGTTAGACCGATCGTCAGCCTCCTCTTCAAATCTTTTCGTAAAATAATTATTATCCTCGTATCTCAATATTTCATCCGATTTATGTTCCTGGTAGTTAAAAACATAAAGCAATCTTGAATAAACATAATTGTGTTACATTCTAATATTCTTTAACGCTATCACGATTATAATATCATTGAAAACAGTTGCTATTGTAAAATCTAAAAACGTTGAGTGTTATAAAAGATTTTGAAAGATTAATTATATCACGATATCATAATACACATAAACTTATTCTATCCTCACACGAAATATTCGTCGCAGGAACGAGATTACACGCGGCTCCTGAATATATTTGTCTTACTTTTTCAGAATGACCTGCATTCTTCAGTTTCTCCCATAGCTGTCTCTTCAAATCTGAAAGCGGCTGCAAGTAATGCTTGATTATAGCATATTAATTTAAACATAAATAGAAATCATTTTTACTCGAGAAGACAGTACTTACTGTGCTAGGTGCGCGTCGTTTTATTGGCGGTTCTGCTACTTGCAAATCCGGAAAATTGTCCACCCATTTGATCCACCCTTTTCGTGTATCTGGCGAAGGATTGGGCTTAAAGACTTGTCCGTACGGAGTCTCCGGAGTGGATACATGAAATGGTGACTGCGGTGTCTGGTTCATTACGAGACTAAGTCTTTTGTTTATTAATGGAGTTTCAACAGAAAGTGGGTCCTATAACATTATTAAAATTATAATCCAAAATCTTACAATATGTTTAAACTAAATAATTTTAAATTCCTCTTAACAAATCAAATTTTTATAGCTTGTTAAATTCAATTTGCATTTTAATCATTTGTTATTGAACAAATTTATTGTAGATAAAAAAATATTAATAATTTTATCTTATATAATACATACTTTGATCTGAGATAAATGACGTTTCGGTGTAATGATGATTCTTGGTGTAGTTTCTTCTGTTGAGCCTATTTTATCTTCACAAACGCTCAAGAGATTTGTTTTGCTGGTGATATTTGTTTTTTGATGATTTCTATCTGGTGCTTTTAACACATATAACAAATACATTAAAATTATATATACAAATGTAGAAATAAAAAAGATTTATAAATTATATTATTTTAATTTTTTAAATATAAATTTAAAATGATAAACAAGTTTTTCAATCATGGAACATTAAAATTTATGATATTTCCATTTATAATCTGAATGATATAAACTTTAAAATTCGCAATATTAAAAAAGCAAATAGAAAAAGTAGAGGATAACTATATATAAAACCAATTTACCCATCGTTTCTCCGACAAGAAATGGGGTTTCGTCTATAAGCGTTAATTGATCTGCACAGGTTTTTAGCCAATCAGCAGTGACAGCCGGCAATTTCCATCTCACAGCTGCGTTGTATTTGTTTCCTTCCGGGGATGGGCAAATCAGATGCGTACTAGCATGTGTATTTTTCTCTGCATTAGCTTTCCGTGCAAACATATCTTGACATCTAAAAATATTGAAAGAAAATGCTTATTAAAATTTATATTTTTGAGAAATCTTCTCATGTAAGTTGCAATACGTTATATATACATATATATATGAATATACGTTACATAGCGCCAAGTTTCGTAGCCAATGTCGAAAGGTACATTCGTTCAGCCCCGGTATACATACTCATCGTTATGACACACCCGGATAATGGATTACAAGATTTTCTAATAGATAATGGTCTGTGATAATACATGATGTCTACAATTTGCTCCTGATTTATGCAATCTTCCTATTAACAAATAAAAAATTAATTAATAATATTAATGATATCAAAGATATTTAAAAAAATTATGCTTAGAATTCTTTATTTATTATTAAAAAACAGATTTTGATTGTGAGCAAGAAAATAGAGTTATGTTTTTCAAAACTAAGATAAAATATACAAAATTATATCAGATTTAAAAAAGATATATAAAGTATAAAATCAACATTTTCTAATAATAAAATTAATAATCATTATTTTTTAATAATTAAAGTTCTTATTTTAAAGAAAAACTTCGTCTTCTACATTTTGAGAAAATAGGTTTTCTTAATTTTTCAAAATTTTCATTCTTAAGGAAGATATATAAATTTTAAATTTAAAAAATGAGGAATTAATGTGAAAGATACCTACGATAAATAAATCGTTCACGATTTCATTAACTGTATATTTTAAAGGTGCCCCATCTACAGGCACAACGCCGTAATCCGGGATATCACTACAGGTTTTCGAGACTAAACGTCCGCCCAACATTACGATTGTCTCCTCTACATGATTGTCCTCGCTGTTAAAACCAGCCACGACAAACGATATACCTGTGCATGTATAATTTTATTATTGCATTTAGAAAAATTTATATATATATATATATGTGTGTGTGGATTATTAATATTTCCAAAAGATAAAAATATCAAAGATCTCACAGTATATAAAATAACATAATATATAAGATCATTTCTTTAACGCAAAACGCTATTGTATCTTTTAATATTAATATCAATACAATTAAAATTTCCATAAGTACAAGATTTATTCTACATATATATGAATACATAAGCATTATTGTTTTTTCCGAACACAGAAGTATGTGGAAACAAAAATAGAATTTATAATTATACCTTCGAACAACTTTTCGTTCACCGTGCAGCTTTGGCTGAGTAGCACAGTATTATCATTATCCACATTTTTGGTTGGTGCGATATCTGATGAACAAATCTCACTAGTGCGTGCACTTTTCGCATTACTCAAATTTCCTTGATCTTTATCTTCAGAAAAGGGCGTATGAGGCTTCGCGAATTCTTGCACGACACTGCTACGATCTGTAACCCAGTTATTCACGATTATAATGAGGTATCAATATACTGCTTGATAATTTTACCTATTTTTTTTAATTTTTCCTATAAAACTATTGTATTGTTTAAAATTAATTAGCAATGTATAAAATGCGCTAGTAATGCAATGCAAATATATTGTTAAAAAGCAATCTATGCTGTTACCATTATCCGTCTCTTGCAAATATTGTTGCACGAGATCAGATTGCTCATCTTCGTTCACAGAAGCAGTTACTTTCTCTAAATCGAAAGGTGGCACAGGAGGTTTCTTCGGTTGTTGCAACATTTGTAAATTCTAAAATAGTATACAAATATTTAATTCAAATATATTAATCCTTGTAACACTCCAATTTGCCAATGTGTATTTTCGTAGCAGTATACCTTCTTGCTGAGCGGAGAAGCGGGCGTTTCAATGTTTTTCTTGGATGCTGCACCTTTTGCTTCAAATAAAAAGAGTTCTTCCGATGCAGGTCGTTTCAGTTTCATGCTTTCTTCCAGCCATTCTATGTTCAATATGTAAGGACTGCCCAAAATAATATGTATATGATAAAATAAATTAAAAGTTGAAGATAAAAAAAAGACTAATATAAAAGTACATTTATATACAGCATTTATATAGATTATATGTGATATATAATCTATCTTTTAATGAAATTTAAAGTTGAAATTTTTATTTTATTTATTTATAAGAAAAATTGCAAATTGAGATGCAAACAAATTGTATTTATCCAATATATATATATATATATATATATTATTATACCATAAACCCCTTGATTTTATCGCTTTTAGTTCTGCGGACGCTTTATTTTCGTCGCCAACAATCACGTGTGTCACAGCACCCGATATATCATCAAGACGCGTAGCACCACCAACATTTAATATTCTGTTCAATCTATCTCTGACACTTGTCATAAATCCAGCAAGGTAAATCTGCAAAGACAAAATGGTAATCACAAAATTGAAATCGAAAGAAAAGAAAATATAACGCACTATGGAAACTTAAAGAAAGATTTACATTACATCCATCCAGAAATGGTCCAGCTGATTTTGCTTCGCCGAAAGTGAGTCGGTCTAATACGTTTAACTTAGCGGCTGCATAAAAGAAAAGACATTTTATCTCGCAATCGCAATTACAATATATGTTAATTAATACTTACTGTCGGAGAATTTACCAGTTACTGCATCTACACTAGAAAAATTTGTTATAGTCGAACTAAGACTCTCATTTACGTAATTATTGTGAGGTTTATCGTGTGCTATAGAACTAATCTCAGAACAGTTCAGCACTACTCGAGCTAAAAAATACATAAAAAATGCTATTTATTCATTAAATTTATCTATTATGAAAATAATTATAATTACTTACACTGTTAAAAGATAATAACAATCTATTGACTATATACATACTATTTGGTTTTTCCGGTGTTGAAGACGCTTTTGTAGATTTTACAATAAAGTTACGGAAAGGTAGAGCATATCCTATTTTAATGCTTTCATATACCCAATCAGGTTTCAGACAGGGAATATCATTTTCGATAGCATACTTTAGTTTATCGCTCAATGGACCGTTTTCAGAAGCTAAAACTACTCGAACCTTTGTTCCATCAAGAGGACCCATGAATATCTGCAAAACACAAATATTAAATATAAACATTATGGTCAATGTCGCTAAATTTTTTACCATATACATTACATAAAGTTTAACTTACTCCTCCATGGTCTTGTATCAAATGTTTAATTTCTTCTTTCTGACGTTTGTTAAGATTTGTTGAAGTAACTACTAGATTCATAAAAACTGGACATTTATATTTATCAAAAATCTTGTCATCGGCTTTAATGACTTGCTTCAAATTTGCTTCCCAGACAGCTTCTATCCATTTTCTCGTCATGATTGGTATCTTCATTTCTATAGCACCCTAAAAATGGAGCTTTCAAATTAAGTTTCCATTGCATGTTATTATTATGAAATGATGATGATTTAAATAAATATTACAAAACAAGTTGAATTTTAATAATTTGGTAAAAATCTTTTTACAATATACAAACCTGTAAAAAACAAGATATTTAAAGGTGACTATATATTTTAGATAATGTTTAACAAATTTATGATATAATTATTTTTTAATTTTACACAATACAATTCTTTATATAAATGGAAATTATTTAAAAAGTATATATTATAAATATACATAATCATACCTCGTACTTTGCAGACATCACAGAATCTGCTACTAAATGCGTGACACAACTTCTTAACTGCTTTGTGAAAAAACCTCCCATATATTCAACTCGTTGTTGTATCCAATCCTGTAATAACAATCAAGATTATCATTCTCACAAATAATTAAAATTTATAAAAAATTACCAAGACAGCTGTACCTTAGTCTCTGGATTAAAACCTGACGCACAAATGCACATTTTTCTCATGGATGTCGTATATATCGGGCTCTTTCCTTCTGGTATTGGTTCTCCATTTACAAAACAAATTAGCAGGCATTTTGGCGATACTATTCTGCTGGAATATAAATCAGCAATTATAAATTTCTTCACCGAGCTATTTTTAACTAAAATTATGCCAAAACATATACTAGTTGCTATAAAATAAATAATTAGTATCTTGTAATAATATAATTGAATAACGTAGATAATTAGTAACTTTTAAACTACTTTTTTAAAAAACTTATCGGCAGCAAAAGTCAGCTTGCAAACTTACGAGCATTTGAAGTTCTTCAGCTTCTCAAACAAATCACCTTTGAATTCCTCTATAATAAATACATCGTTTTTCGACGGTTTCATCTTACTGCAAAACTGTTCGGTAACCCATTCTGGACGCAAGCTAAGCTCATTGCATTTCTAACGAATAAAATAGAATTTTTCAAAAATGGTAAGGGACAAAGGACGCGATCGAGAGAAGCAAAAACTATTGGAGCATGTAGAATCACTCGGCTCCGCATCTCTCGATCGACGCTTCATAAATCGAAGGCAGAAAAGATTTTCATTGTAGCGAATATACGAACGTTAAATGCCAGCCACATTTCCTCGCTGCAATCATCTTCGGACTCCAGGTCATTCGGTACGACAAAATAAATGTTTACGTCGAGCTGACTCTCCTGAGTCGTCATTCCGCTCCAAATTGAAGTCGCGTGATCGAGCACGTTCTACAGGCGAGTGTGCACGCGAGAACGTTGCGGAACAGCGAGCCGAAGCATTCCGGACGTGGTGCAAAACTTGAGAAACTCGTATCGAGGAACTAGAAGTGCTAGGACACGATATCATGCGATACTCCTCCTCCTCGCGCGGTCATCCGCTGTGTCTCGTACAGCGGCGAAACAGATGAGTGTGACTGACATATTGGCGGGAAGAATAAATATTCGGAGTACCAACTGGATGGGAAAAAACTGTCTAGACAATCGGCACACGGCACGCTCATAGGGCAACTTCGACCGAGCTATCAACAAAATAATTTACAGAAAAATTTCTAATATAATTCGTTGTTTCTGACTCAATTCTTTTTTTCATACGTTAAATAACAAAAAATTAATAATTCCGTGTTAATCAAACAGTACAGATATTGCTTGATAAATTGATTAAAAGTTAATTACCGATTAAGTTGTTATATTGACTGTTATGTCATCTATATTTGGTTGATGCGTATATTTCGCAAAGGTCTCATTATTTATTTAAGAGTAATAATTTTATGTACTCAATTTAAACCTCGTGTTCACGATGCTCGATGAATAATCAGTCGGAGATCTCGAGCAAAAAAAATTAACAAATCTTGTTTGAACAATTCGACCAATTGACCAATATGATTGGCAAGACTCAAAAAGGATTTTACTAAGCACTTGAGAAAGAGAGAGAAGAGAGAGAGAAAGAGAGATACTGGAGAAACAATATAAATTATATTAAACATTAAAAAATGATATAAAAAATTATATTAAAAAATAGTAAATATTAAAATAATACACTTGATTAAGCTCAATATCTCGAAATCAATTTGGTCGCCTTTATTTTTCGATCAACTCAATCGACAAAATTAGCTTGTTAACGAAATTTTGAAGTTATCTCAAATCTAATTAATTTTTGTTTTCATTTATTGAACAAGAAAAAATTAATAATTCTATATTTATGTTTTATAGCAAAATGGTAGCATTGAGTTGAACAAAGTTTTAACCGAAGTGTTCTGAAGCTCTGACTTCAGAATACTTTCGGAACGCAATGTAAAACGAACGCAAGGTAAAAGTACGCGGTAACGCATTTGCGCAGTAAATGATCATCGAAGTTTCGTTAAGAATATTCGAAATTTTTCAAGTCGAAGAATTGTCGAAGTGTCAAAGAAACGCTTTTCTCTCGCTCATTGCAGCGGAAAATAGAATACGTGTTTTTCGAGATCCCCTCGACGAATCATCAAACCTTATCAGGAAAGTGTATTCCGACAGAAAATAGCAAGGTTTGCAATATGCGTCTTTTGAGGTCTTCGAATTAAATTTATTTTATAAATATTTTTCCTTTACAAACGCATATTTTAACTTTTATTAAAGAACGATATTAATTTAAATCCATCAGCTATTCGGATTTTTATTCTAAATGCGTAAGATGCACTTAATTGTTACGCAAAATTTTTTTTTTTTTAAACCGCATCCTTTCCGCAATCTCGCGGTTGCAAGTTTTTTTCTTCAATTCTATTCCTTCGGTTTCTCGGCATTCAACAAGTGGCATACCGCCGTACGGTTTTTCAGAGGCCGTGAGTCGAATCCGCTTTCTCTCGGCTGACGGGATCTCGAAATTCCCTAGTCGTAGCGACATCCGATTGGTCGCCGTCGCGTCGCGCGACACGACGCCGTCCGCTCGCCGATGCGTTGCCGAACGCGGCCGAGCGAGAGCGCGAGCGGACGCTCGGCGACGATTGGCCGGTCAGTAGCGCCTGCGACGGGCATGCGCGTGCACGTAATTTCAAGTTGACGCTCCTCGCCCGTCGTCCGGACGCGTTCGCCGAGCGACGCGGTGCAAACGCGTCGACTGCAACGGAACTCGAACGGCGCCTCGAGGTCGGAACGATTGTCGTCGCGGTAGGTGGAAGGCGGGACCCGATCCCGCCGTGGATCGCGATCGAAGTCGCGCACTCCTCGGCATCCCGTCCGATATTCCCCGCGAGATTCCTCGCGAGCGGATTTCGACGGTTGTTGTGAACACCTTCGCCAGGTGTTGCCAGGTGTTACCAGGTGAACGTGCGCGTCGCCTTCGCGTTTACCTTCCCTCCCGCGTGGCGGGGAGGAAGACCGCGGGTGTCGAAGAGGAATTCGCCGTCGCGCGGGGTTTTTTTGACACCGCAAAGACACCGTGTGATTTACGCGATCCTCACAACGAGCTCGAGCGCATCGCGTCGTCGGATGAGAAGCGAAAGTGGAAAACCCGATCGGACACGATCGATCACACTGCGGTGATCTCGACCGATCGATCCTGTAATCGTCGGTTGAACGAACGATTAAAAGCGAAACGGAGAGGACGATCGATCTCGATCGATACGAGTCCCTCCCATCGTCAATTCCTGCGGAATCTCTGAGGCTCACACGGACGTCAGTTCTCGCACGCGGCGCATCGAAGACAGGAGAGTGTGGGGGGGGAGAAGGGCGAGAGGGAGAAGAGGTCGCCTCGCGAGAAGCGAGCCCGTTTTTAAACGACGAAGAAGTCGGATCGCGGTGAACGGGCGACCGTTCGTCCGCGCAAGATTCACGCGGAGGCGCGATTTTCGTCGGCGTTTGCCTCGGCTGCACCTTCTGCACCTTTACCGTTTCGCTTCTTTTTTTTCTTTTCGCCGTGCCGGATCTTGCGGAGTGAGAAGGACGCGAGTCGCGATCGCCTTGGAGCACGCGTTCGCGCGTCTCACGCCTTCCGTGATCGAGGGGGGGAGTGGGGGACGGAGGGGGGGTGAATAGCATCGCGGAATGCGAGTCGCGAGTGTGCGTGTGACGAGGACGCGACGATTGGCGTAGCCCGCGTGCTTCCGGAGCCTCTTACGCGCGGCGGCTGCGAGCGAAGGAGCAGGCTACGACGGTGGAGAAGAAGGCGACGGACGAAGACGAGGAGGAGGAGGAGGAGGAGGAAGGGGCGGAGGAGGAGGGGAGCTAGGGAGTGAGGTCAACGTCGCGCAACGGCGAGGCGAGAGGATGGAGCAGCGGCCGGCGGCGACCTCCGCGAGGACGCGCGGCCTTCTCGCCGGTGTCTGCCTCGTCTGGATCATCGGCGGCATCTGCGCCACCGGTAAGTCGCGCGCGAGCCTCGACTATACGGTATCGTTACATGCTCGTGACAATGAGAATTTTACGTGACACGGTACGAAACTTGCTGGGCAAATAACGTTAACTTATTTGGCGATTAACTCTGCATTCTTTTGTTAGCGCGGACAGAAACATGAATCTAGTTTGTCGTTTGTAACACGTGGAGAGAAAGATTACATTCAGCGCACGGACTGCAGTTGAAAATTGCAGCAAGCGATTCTACTGATTCAATTAATCGCCGGTTAAGTTAATCGGAATTTAATCGAAGTCATCTCTTTGTTCCGCAACTAAAAACTGTCGGTAGAGTCTAGGCGCGAAATCTGCGTGAAAACTGCGTCGATACGGCGATCTTCGAATGTTTGAAATTCTCTCCACTGAAACGGGGAGAGAATATTGGGAAAGCGGAGGAGGAAGGGAGAGGAAAAAAGAAGATCCACAGCTGGGTCAATGAATTAGTTTGAACATCGAGCATCCATCGCTCTATGTTATAAATTTTGAGAAATTCTCAAGTGGCGTACGCGCGATGGTACTATGTAAATAGAATGGGTGGTTAATAGAGAAAAAAAATGAAGCATGGGAGAGATCCAGCGAGAGATATTATCTTTTCTGACATTTTACCTGAAGCGTTCCGTCTGGAATTTACTAATCAAGAAACCGTACAGAGGATCGATCTTAGAAAAGATCAAGGATCAAATTTTGAGAAATCTGCTTGACTCGAGTAGTTTATCAAACCGCTGATTTCTCTCATGCGGATTTTCAAACCGCTTGTCGTTTATTTATCGAGGGAATGTATAATTTAAAATGACAGTTAAATATAAATGAATAAGGTATTATTAAACGCGTCGATGATTAATGTCATTAAACTGAAACGCGGTTTAGCTTATCTTGGCTATCTATTTATCTACTGAAGAGAAACGATTTGCTCGAAGGGACCCAGATTTATATACGGAAAGATAACTTGCGTATACGCATAAATAACGTATTCAAACGCGTCGCACGCGCCTCGCAACGGTGATTACTTCTCAATAAACGCCGTCCCGCGGCGTACGAAACCCCCGGCGGACCAACACGCCGGGGGGAAAAATCTGCGAGATCTCCCTCAGGGCGGTCGAGTGTGCGGCGTAGGAGCGACCCTAATTGAGATTTATTACGACGTTAATCCGGACCAATTGTGCGAACGAAGTTAAACCGTTGACCTCTCGTCTCATTTGCGAGGGGATAGGTGGGGGAGGCTCAATAGCAGTGAGCACGTGCCGCGCATGGGGACAATTCCGAATTAACCCTTTCTATTTATTTTCCACGGTTCATCTCGCATTTGGTACGAAAAAAAGTGTGCGACCTTTGCAAAAAATCGAACGTGTGAATACAAAATACATTTTCGTGAGACATCATTGAGTCACATCGTGTATCTGTAACAATTCGGACTTGGATGAAGGCAAAATAATGAAGCAATAATTAATTGCTCCGCTTATATTGCGAAAGGGGAACAAACGAAAACTGATTGTTCTCGTCTGTCACGAATAACTAACTTTGCTCTCGAATTTATTTTTAAACTTTGTAAACCGAAAGCTCTTGAATCTTCGAAGGTTCGATTAATTTTAAAAATAGATTTCTTAACTATATGATTCGAGGTTGAATATTTGAACTTCTACTCCGAATTCAAACAATTTGATTGCGCAGTTGAATTTTTTCATTCGAGTCTCAATTCAAAAGTCACGCGAATGAAATTATTGCTACTACAAACAACTACAAACGAAGTACTAACATTTTCTTTATTAAAAACTTAATTTATTAAGAGTCGGGTGCCAAGTTCACAAAGGTGTCATTCGCGCCGTTTCGATTTTTCTGGAGGAGAGATACAAGAGAAAGAAAGAAAAAAATCAACAATCTCGCGTCTCTTTCTGCTTCTGGCACGCGCAACTCCGTAATGAGGACAGACCTCCATTGATTAAATTTTCTTTGGACAACGTCGAGCATTGATACCAGCTATCCGGCAGATAAAGGGTGATAAGACCCGCGATGCCGAGGGGTCTCGTTCTTTTCTACCAAATCGCTTGTCCTATTTTTTCCGTAAAAATCGAACGATAAAGTGTCGTCTCGTAAAATTAAAGCTGTCTTGCTCGGCGACATTTGTAACAATTGTACGCATAGAAAACCGCGAAATATCCGTCGTTAGATTTTCAGCAGGCTAAATAAAAACTCGTGGATTAAAATTTTTATAGAATAAATTTTGTTTTCGTACACGGAAAGAACAGTTTTGCTGACATATTTAAAAATTTAACCAGATAAAGATCTGAAAATAATTTTATTAGACTGTCAAAATAATTATGTAGAAAAGCATAATGAACAAAATAATGCAAAAAATTTTGACATTCTCGCAACCAGTTTGAACGTCCTACATAATTATTTTGATGACCCAAACAAAATTGTTTTCAGATCTGTATCTAGCTAAATTTTTAGATACTTCAGCAAAATTGTTCTTTTCGTATAAACATCAAAACATCTTCAATAGTAATAATAAGTTATAATGGTGTGTCTGCATGCGTGTGTGCATAATACATTATATAAGAGAAAATAAGAAAAATTATAATAATGAAATGAGATAATAATGAAATGAGTTATTGGTTGCCGTCATCATGCTATCGTTATCTGATGGATTTTGTGGAAGAAAATGAGAGCCGGTTTGCCACATGTTTGGCCGATACAAAAAGGGCTTACGTTTTAACCTGTGGAAGGCGCAGAAGACATTACTGTAGTGGTAACCGTACAAACGTACGTGCGTTCGTGTGCTCGTAGCAAAGGTGTCTATCACTGGCGTCAGCTCTGCCAAGACACAATGGAGAACAAGGGCCTTTACCTGGTCCTCGAGTCCCTCTCTGCTATCACCCATAGAATAACTCCCCCATTTGCTCCCACCGTTTTCTATAGCCTTCTACTTACTTCATCGAGTGAGTGTGCCTTTCTTCGGCTAGGTAGAATCATCGAGTGCGAATTCGGGGGAGAGACAGACTTCCTGGATTAGTCATTCAAAAATCCGATAAGTTTCAAAAGGGACTGAAAAGCAAGAGACTTTCATTCACTAACTGCGAATATTTTGACCTGTGTTTCAAATCGATTCTCCCTTAACGGAAATGTCGAAGAAAGTCGCCGTTTCACATCACACGTAATTTTCTACACACAATTTTCAAATTTTTAATATTCTATCTTTGCAAGTAAACTCTCACGTGAATTAAAATTTTATTGAAATAAAATCAACTTGAAATTTACGAATCGAAAATTTATTATTTTTCTTTATTACGACTTAAAACTTAAATCGACTTAAAATCGGCCGAATATAATAATTCACCGGTTTGAAAAAAGTACGCTTGTGCGGAATTTTTGCGAGGAATGCTCTTTAATATTTTTATTGCGACATAGTTGAACGTCGCCGATGGTGCCGGCACGACACAACGATTTCTGCGAGCCGCTATAACAAAAACTCGGCAAACTCGACGGAGATCGTCGTTGCGGCCTTTACCGGTCCCGAGTGGCCTTAGGCCGTTATCCTCTCGGTTCCCGAGCCGCCGTTCCGAGCGACCGGATGTGTCGGTCACCTTTTGCTTTTATTTTTCCATGACCGCGTCATCTTCATTACCGTCATTTTCCCGTCCTTCGCGCCGCGGCTCCTTGCCGTGTTTGATATCCATCTTCTTTCTCGCTGAAGCCTAATCTATTTTCTTTCTGTCCTTTTTGCCGATTGAAACATCAGGCTATTGGAGCATCAGGTTCTAGGATATTGGAATGTAATAGATAACAGAAAGTAAGTGGAAGTGTACTTCAGAAGAATGTTTCAATTAAAGAGAGAAAGAATATATAATGTAGATAAAGAGATAAAACATTTTAACGTCAAGTTTTTCGATTAAATGCATCGCGAGCAACTAGATAAAAGGAGGGACGAGTGGTCCGTGAAAGAAGAAGACGAAATTCCTCTGCGAGATATCGGATGCAAGCTGGAAGATCTTCGAATTTCTGACCCACCGCAGTCATTACAGCGAATTCTTCATCGGACCCACACGGGCCCCTTTCCGCCCTTCCTTCTCCGTCCGTCGGTCTCTCGACGAGAAGGCGGAACGTTCAGAATGTCGGGGGAACCGAGGGAACACACTCGCGCTGCCTCGGGACCGCTATTGTCTCGACCTCGTTACCGTAGTCGCGGGCCTTATCTCCACGAGGCTCGACAAAAAGCGAGACTCAAGTCTTCACCGTGTTGCCTCTTCCCGTAGTTCCCATTATTATTCGCCGTGGAACTCGTCGGCGCGAGGCGATGCTATGGGACGCGGTAGCCGGTGCACAGGGGCCACTGACCGCTCCCTCCCCTTCCCTCGGCAAGGCTTTCTCGTCTTTCATGGCTTCTTCTTCTTCTTCGTCTTCTCCTTCTTCGTATTCTCCTCCCCTCTGTAACTTCTTCTCGGTTTTATTCCCTCAGGCCCGCTGTGTACTTGCGCACAGCGTCATAAATAGGAGTTTCTATCGCGGGTACGGTAGAGAAGTTCCCATATTCGCGTATCTCGTACACCCGGTTCATTTGCAGCGATTTCTCGTATTTATTTCTTGGCGCACGCATTCCTCGGATCTACGCCGTTGCGACGTGGCAACGAGTCCTTCCAATTGTTCCCGCGGCAAATTGTTTTTTGGTAGCTCGCCAACGTTAGATTTCCCCAACTCATTCCGATATCGTGCCGAGCGTGGCAATCGCATCGCGTTCCCAGCAAATTACCGTGCAGAAACTCTCTTCTTTTCCGCTCATTCCGTGCTCGCCGTGTCGTTGCAAAACTGCGTCGTGTTTTTGCATTTAATGAATTTTTTGTAATATTTGAATAATTAAAAACAACAGGATTTGAGAGTTAATTAGCAAGAGAGGAAAAGAAATTAACGCGATACGATGAATCTCCCACGTGGAATAGCGCAACGTCATGTAAATGTCACTTTCCCGATAGACATAATATCCTCGTCGGGCGCACGCGGTGGAAAAATTACGAAAACATGACTTTCCGTTTCTATCACGCCCACGGGAAGCAAATTACGTATCTCCTCGCCATTATTCGCCCGCGACATTTTCCCAGCGTGAGATGAGCCGCGTGTGTCGAAGCAAGTGCACCGGTCTCCGACGCGTCCTTCTCGCGCGCCGCGCCACTTGATCTCCCACGTGCTTCTTCTTTTCCCTCCCCGTTCCCTTTTGCCCGCTACATTTCCTTCACGCTTCCTTTGTTCCGCCGCTGACCACGCACCACGCGACGGAATCGCGATGAAAAGTGAAAATATCGGTGAGCGGAGCGCACGCTATCGCCGTCTCGAGTCGGTTGCAGCTTGCGCAACGTCTCGCTCAAGGTCTCTATCGGCAACGGAAATTCTCGCTCACCTGAGCGCGAGTGCGAAAGGACATCGGATAGCGTAATGCGAATTGTCTGTTCCGGGATGCTCCGCGTTTCTCAGAATTAATCGTTGACCGTCGTTGCGTCACTCTCACCGAGGCGCTGTTGGCTCGGACGACTCTCGTGCGCGATGTGCGCAACGAGTACACTTTCGAGTGAAATGACTATCAGCGGCTTGATGTTTCCGCGATTTACGTAAGCGAATTCTCCACCGATCCTTCCGACTCTCACTCCTTTCCGTTTTGTTTCTGAAACCGGACAAAATAAAGGAAATTTACAGCAGATTACAGCAATATTTACAGCAGATTTTCTAATAAATGGAAAATTTCTCAAGATAGAGAAAATAAGGAAACTTATGTAAATTCGTGTAACATTTGGGTACAGTTCGCACGACTTCTTTTTTCTACCGATTTCCATCTATTTTACCATCTGTCTGACCGCGATTTCCTGTTTCGTGCGAGAGGAATTATCGCTAAATCGTTCGCGCGATTGTCGGCCTCGCTGGCGTCCCTTCGAGTGATTTGTACGTCCTTTCACAGGACGGGTTTCCTTCGCGGCGAGAACGAGATCTCGCAAGAGCAAGGGAGAAAAAAGAGAAGAAGACGAAAGACGTCACGCGAAGGAAAAGACTGTGAGAAGACTGCCGCACGCCTCCTCCTCGGGATGTAACTTGACCCAATCTGAAGTTTTTTCTGTAATTCTGAATTTTCTTGTCAATTTATACATTTTTTAGATAAATTTCAACTATCGATAACTGAGATATAGAAGTGACATTAAAAAAGCCCGATTGTTCCTCACCAATCACATATTTGCAATCATTTAATTTTTTATATCGTAACTACCTCATCAAACGCGTACACGCATCGGGAATTTCTTGATGATGCGACTTTAACGAATGGAAATATCAGCTTTGGACGTGTCGTGCAGCGTGATGTAAGAAAAAGAGTGTACACAGCGTGACGTCTTTCGCACTTCGTAGATGCGCTTTTGTTCTCCACGCGTTGCGTTCGCGCAGCATCCGGTGACGAGGTAAAGCAGGATTTCTTCAAGGCCGTAAAATAGACCGTGCGGAGACCCTCCGCATAATAACGCCGCTTACGATCGCCGTCGTGACCGTCTACTTGGTACCGCACGCGTGCACGCACAGCCACGCAGCCGGCCAGAAATAAAGTCACGCAGCCGGGTCACGGATCGTTTTTCAAGGATGCATCGCGCTGGCATGCATCTGTTCGATTCAATCCGGTTCAGGTCGATTCAGTTTACATCCACCACCCGACTCGGTAAATAAATAGAAACCCTATACTGTTTGCTGTTAACTGAACGTTCGAGATGAAGAGTCCTCCGCATTTTTTGATACCTACGTACACGCAACTCCGTCGTTCTCCGGCTTCCACCGAGGATTAAAACTATTTTTTTCTTCCACAACGACAGAAGGGGATGTTAGTGGCACGTCGCGCGTGTAATCGGGCGCGTTAAAGGACCTCCCTTTAGAGAGGCATCCTTGCATCCAGTGTTGCAGCAGGCGACTCGCACAGGTTCCCCAGTTGCCAGCTTACGTATACATGCCGCACATGGTACATCCGCCAGCTGCCCTCGTTCGTTTTATCCCAGATTGTTCACTGAACTTCGGAACACGAGCGTCCTCCCACCGATGCACTCGCGCGTGCATAACAAAATCGTGGAGGGAGGGATGCATCCGCATCGGGGATTCCGAAAACTTCACGGTGCGGCGAATGCACTTTGCGGCGCTAATTTAAAGCTCGTGAACCGAAGCGTCCGACTAACGCGTAGAAGAAACTGCACTCTCGTACTCCTTAAACTTCCCTCCGAGGACTCTTGGGGACGAGAAGAGAGTTTTTCTTCTTTTAGAAGAATTTCTCGAAAACTTAAGAGCGGACGAAATACCGTTCAAGAACCTGCATTTAGATGCGATCGTTAATGTTCTTACATTTTCCACGGATAAAAAAATGCAAGATAAAAAGGCAAGAAGCGATAATATGGTAATGATACAAACGCGAACTAAAATGTTGAAAGAGAAGATAATTAGGGATGGAATGGGTATGGAACGAGTACGGAGAGAAAAGATATATGGAGAACTCGTAATTAGGAAGGAAGGAATTCGCAGGACAACGGGATGCGCTACAGGGATAGACGAACGGGCTCTGCCTGGGAACGTATCTCCGGTGGGAATCTGCATGTGGCTGTGTGCTAATTCGGAGTTATGCCTCGTTGAACATGCGGTTTTTAAACGCTCGGTCGGCACCGTTGCGATAACAGGACGGCAACTCGGGGCGATACTTCGTATACAAGCGACTTGCAATTTCTCGCAACGATGCACCTTCAGCTATTAATCACTGTAGAGAGGATGCCGTAATCGACGACGCGGATGCGAGAACGCGAGACAGAGAAGCGCGCAAATAAATGAAACACGTGCATTTATGAAGAATAGATATCGACGTTACGTTTCATTTCATCTCTCTCACTCTTTTCCTCACTCTTTTCTTTAGAAACGTACAACATTCGTGATTTTCCAATGTCATTTTTTTTTTTTTAACTACCGTCCAAAAATACCTTGAATATGTGTTTTTTGAGGTATCTATTAAAATTAATATTTCTCTTTAAAATGTAGATATTTTCACGTTTTTTATTGCGAAATGTATGTAATTTTACATGAAAGAAAGAAAAAAATTGTTTTATAAAAATAAAGTCATTACATGTGTTTAAATTATATAAAAGATGAAAAGCCGATATATTAGCTCAAGGTATTTTTCGGAAAACCCACAAAGTCGATATATCGATTCTAAGGTACTGAAAGGGTTAAAATATCTGCATCTGACGATCGATATGCATTTCCCCCCCGTGGTCGAAAAGTTCATGCATTAGGGAAGGTCTCTTGGACGGCTCGTTAAAGTCAACCGCGTTCCGGATGCGGATTGTTTACGCTCAATGGAACGTAGTATGCTCGAACTAACTCAATTCTCGCCTTTTTTACGAGTCCCAGACGTGCGTCGACCACGGATAACAACACGTGGCAGCGATTTTGTCGAGCTTACCTACCATGCCGGAGCTTTTCTACCATGTGTGCCCCGATTTGTACTCCTGATTGCACTTTAGTAAGTGCACTCCATCGCCGGCGGGTGGTTATTTCTAGATAAACCTCTGAAAAAAGCATCTTTTTTTTCTCTAAGCTCTGACTCACCGTCATCTATTGTATTATCGTTGCATATAATAATTTATCGTGTGCATAAAAGATGACAGTGATTTACAATGCAAGTATGACGTGTAAGAATACGCGCAAAAAGTAAGACTTCAATAAGGTATTATAATATTATAAATTTCAATAAGAGATATTATAATAGCTATCAGAAAAATTAAAGAAAAGACTATAAAAGAAATTATTATATTTAGTACTTTATCTATTTTAATATATATTATATAATATTATATAAGAAATAATTAAAATAGATAATGAGAGAATAATGGTAGAAACAATCTATTTTAATTAAAAATCATTAATTTAATTTATTAAAGTGACTTAATTATTTAATTTAATTAATTTTTAATTAATTAATTTTTAAAATAGAGTGTAAGCAAAGAATTTGCAAAACAAAAAATTGGCTGCGTTCAGCAGAAAAAGCAGCATTGCAACTGTTATAAGATTCTTTAAAATGACGTGAGAAACAAGGAACAACAAAAAATCAATCATATTAAAGAATTTTATAACAGTTGCACAGCTGCTTCTTCTACTGAACGCAAGCATTGTCAAAAAAGTCCAAAATAGTTTAAAAAAGAATGAAGGGGTGGAACAAGAATGGGACATAAATCGACACGATGTGTTTATATGAACAAGATCTTTGCAGCCGGTGTTCCACGTCTTCGGATTAAATAAACCTCTCGACGTAAACGAAAATATTTTCCCCGCCAACGTTCTACTCTGAATCCCGAGACACAACGCATCGATCAAAACCGCTTTCGCAAGCGTAAGGGCAAGGATCTCGCGCGATTTTTCTCGCGTCGCGAAACCGTAAATGTTTCCACGCGATGCGTGGCGAAGGGAACCGCTGAAAGGCTACGGTGTTGTCCCAATTTCTCGACCACAGCGAACAATGGTAGCGAGAAGATTTCGTAAATATCGCGTGACGGGCGCCGGTAGCGCGGCAAGAGCTCGGCGTGATCGTGGTTCGTTATTCTCTCGAAAGTCACCGAAAATATCTCCAATATCGCAAAAGTTGCGCATGAAAAATGTCGTTTCTATTTCTATTTTTCAAAATTACATGAGAATATATAATAGAAAAATTTACGCGAGGTTAATTCTCTACGGGGTCACGACCTCTTTTCTCTAGTAAGCGTCGGATGCATTCTAGATTCCAATCTCGACCGTGAAACTCGCTCGTTTCTCGGCTTATTGGCGAACAGCCAAATATCCTCGGTAACGTGTCTGAACACTCTGATCCACCACCGACTTTTCATGCACATGCTAGTTGTTCCGCAATCGCATTCGGGCGCGTTACACCGAACGACGTCTCGCCAATGACAAACAGACGGATATAGGGTGAATAAAAAAATATGAATTTATTTCAGGTAGAATATTATTAGTTATATCGAAATCCTAAAACTGTTTCTACATTAAAAAGCAATCAGAAATTTGGCATTTTCTCGACAATTCTTAAGTACTTTAAAAAATAATTTCGGATGTTTTTCGAAGAAAGCTATTATTCAAAACGATTTTGGTTGAAATGAAAAAGTTATTATCAAGATAATGAAAATTCAAAATTGACACTTCGTATCCGGATCTTTATTTTTCATATTTTTCATATTTAATCGAACTCTTTTTGAAACGCGTCAGAAATTTTAGAATTTTTCGAGCAAAAACCGGAGTTTTTTATCAATTGCAAGAAATTTATAAAAAAATTGTGCTTTACAGAAATATGTAAACGTTTTTATTTAGAAAAGTCAATTTTAACCTGGCAAAATATAATTGCATGTAATTTCTGCTTGTATTTCTGCTTCTGTATATCAAATATACATTGTATCAGGAAAGTTGTAAGAAAAGTTAATCGCGTTACGTCATCATTTAAAACGACTAATCGCATTCGCCGTCGTTGGTAGATTTTAAAAAAACTTCAGTCGAATAATAGTTACCTGAAATAATTCAAGAATCGTACTTCAATTTGCAGCTAAAAATGCATTCTATATTCGCACTGCCGTTTCTTTTATTGATCGCTTAAATGAACAGGAAAGCGTAATTTCAGTACCGATTTATACAAAGATAATTTTAATAAGGAATGTCCTTCCATACGTACTACATTCCTTAAAGAAATAAAATATCAATAGTTGATTATAGATATATCAGATTATATAATACGAAGATATCTTATCTGCTTATATACTTATTTAAATTTAAATTTAAATTTGATTTTTTATTTATTTAAATTAAATCATTATATATATATATATAAAATATATAATTGTATATATAAATTTACATTATTTTATTTTTATTACATATATAATTAAAGTACCACTTGACTACCAAATGAATTCCAGTTTCTCCCATTGATATTTTGTTTGCGTGCGTGATTAAAAGATAAAATTATAAGATTGAAAGATAAAAAGAGAAATTAGAAATTTATTGGTAAGGCTCTTAAAAATCTCCAACATCGGAAAATCCGCAAAGTGGCGCGACCCGAAAACTCGAGATTGGCCACCTGCAGACTGCAGTGAGGAGGGAGTCAAGCACCCCAACGACTGCAATATAGCTAGCTGCGTGCAGTAAGACGCAATGCGCAACGTTTTGCGGTGCCTCACCCCCACCGAAACCGGTGTATTATCTGGGTATCTCCGTTCAGAATCCGTGGGAAGTGCACCTACAAAATTGCTTGTCCTCGCATAACGCGCTCCTCGGTCTTCAAGCGCTTTCTTTTTTCCGTTGCACTCCAGTTGTCGCGCTGAGCAATTCCTCGCAAAAGTAACGCATCGAAATAATATGATGTCATAATTGTAATATAATAATTATGAGAGATACGAGTAAACACTAAAACGTAAAATATTTTTATTCATATTTCTTATAATTATATACTTTATTTTTTGCAGATCTGTATTATATCTTTTTCCATGTTAATTTTGTGATTAATTAGCAGCTGGATATATTTTTTTTATTCTCAAGTTCAAATCATTTTCAACATGTCCTTGTATTTCATCTGTCTATACATAGCTCTAATAAAACGCCATTTTCCCGCTAGCCAAAACGCGCAGGCTTCGATTTCTCTCGCAAGGATATCGTTTACCACACACATAATCTTTGCATCGTTAGCATACGAGCTGAATCGTACCGGCACGACCGTTTAAAGATGAATGGACCGACGGCGGATTCTGGGTCGCGTACGCGAAATAGAAGCTTCATTTTGTCAGACGACCAAAGCCTTTCGTTCGCGACCCGCGTCCACGCCCCTCTGTAAACGTGCCACCCCGTTTTACCTTTCGTGACAGCTGCGTCGCTTAAAATAGGGGTTTCTTCGGCGGCCTCGGCATTGTAAATGTGTGCGTGTGCATGTGTGCGCGTGTGTCATGTGCACGACGAATCATGCGATGATTGCTATCACAGTTATGTTTGAGGTCCGTTCTACACAAATTCTATAGAAACACACGTTTCGTGTTCGATGCTCTAGATATGTTAGATATGTTAGATATTCATTAGATATATATTTCACAAGGAAATAATTTTACCTTGAAAACTAATCCTGTATTTTGTTTCGTAACTTTAAGATGCTTTTTTTTATATCCTGTTTGAATATAGAATGTAATTTTAAAGTATGATTTATTTTAAAATTATGATTTCTTTTTTATTTTTGTTTCGCGCACGTAATATTTTAGAAGGGTGATTAAAATGAATGAAGCAACTAAAAGACTAAATTTACTACGAGAATACATTCACTTTGGTTATCACTTAATAAATGAGGAATTAATACTAAATGTATTCCGAGTGGTTCTTCGCAAAGATAAAGGTAGAGAAAAAAATTGTTTAAAGTCCGTTTAGAAAATAAATAAAATGCAAAATATGTCGCATTTTTATTTCTGCATCGAAATCCATTTTTCTCCTCACAAAGTTGTGATTGGAATTTCATCGAATATTTGGCAAAAACTCATGAATCTCGGAAAGTGATTACACGTCGTTTTCCGGAGAGATGCCCCCGATAAAATTGCTCTCTCGTTAAAATTCCACGAAAGTCCACTTCTAATTAACCCGCGATTTGCATCCTCGACGATGCTCGAACTTTCCATGTGGCTGCAAGACTAGAGAATATAGAACGAGTGGTTTTAAAAGTGTTAAGTAACATGTATTCTTTCTTCGCTCAAGAGAATCTGAATCGGTTATATTCTGAAGTTAATAGTCAGTTTTCCAAGTGTATTGAAAGCGAATGCAGTTAATGTTATTCACTTCGAAATTCGCTGTTTCTCCTACTTTTTGAAAAGAGATTTTAGTTTTTACCTACAAAATATCGTAATCTCTATATCGTGTAATTATTGTTATGTAATAGTATTGTGTATTAAATGAACAATTTAATTTATTTACCTCTAAATTATTCATCAATATCATTCAAGGTTATTAGTAAATTTATTATAAAACCATGATTTATATAATAATTAGATATTGTTACAAAAAACTTAGCGCAGATGAAAATTTGATAGTAAACCATCATAAAATTCTACATTGCAGCAATTGTTCGGACACGTGCAAAGAGTTAAAAATCCACAATAGAACTTAGCTTGAGCGGCGCAGCACGTGCTGCAGCGACTGCACCTGTTCGAGAAGCTTACCTCTGCAGTAATTAGTCGTTCACAAACGAGATTCGTTTGGAGTGTCCCGTTCTTCGCATTCATTAACACCGCATCCCCGCATTAACATCCTATCCTCACCGTACTTTAGCGTTAACAAAGAAAATCGTATAATTTATTTTACCTCCTGCGCACACATTTCAAGAATTTTTTGCGTTCTGGTTTCAACGTGTTTTAACATCTTTTATTTCGTTCGGCGAGGAGCGGACTTGCAATGAGCTTGAAATAAATAACGACGCGCAAAACGCGGTTTATTCTTAGGTATTTAATGTGTTTCCTTACACGCGTGTTTTACGAATTGTGCATTTCTGTAAAGTTGTGTGGTGTCTTCAGACGTCGAGACGCGCGATAAGGAGATAAGATCTGAAAAACTGAATCCTTCAGTTGAATTCTCGTACACGAGAGATACACTGAATATTAAGTAAAATGATCTTCGTTTCTCTCAAAATTAGGCCTCGCAGAGATGAACCGTTGTCTCGTACAAAAAATTTAATTCACCAAGAGACTCTTAACGATTCGAGTGCTCCGTTATACTGACGAGGTAATATGAAAGGCACGAAGGAACATAGGACATACATTGACCAACTCAGAAGTGGAATTTTTCTTTATAAAAATATTGAAAATACGACGTAAGTACAGTACGTCACTTCGAGATAGAAAACAGACTCGTGTTTTTAGGAAATTCTAAACCAAGATAAGCGTGTTTACAAAGATTTCCGATCTTTAGCATTACATATATTTAAGTTTTCAGATAATTAAGACTTGCGTTAACATTCCATTAGAGTCTAATCAGATGATTAGTTAACTAAGCTGCAATTTGTATTCACGAAGTGCAGCCTTCGTGAAGTCTTCTCGCCATTCGCCTGAAAACTTATTTTTGTATCGAAAAAAATCGAAATGGTTGCGAGATATATTGACATATGTGGCAGCGATGGCATATCATGTATAAGTAGTACTCATCAACGGTGCTTATCGGGCCGAATCGATATTTATGACGTCCCAAGTGCGATGCGATTACACGACCGTCCGTTCTTAGAGTCCATCTACGATACGGCGTGACTGATTGCACCGCGATTGGAACCCGTGCATCATGCGGTGCATCAGGTCGGAATGAATTGCCATGCAGTTGAAAGGTACAACGATGCGCGGGAAACTATCACTCGTTTCTCGCAATTGTCATCAGCTCGTAAATTGTTATCGTTTCCTACATCCGTAGGAACTAA
Organism: Cephalotes varians; assembly: GCA_037157785.1. Lineage (NCBI taxonomy): Eukaryota > Metazoa > Arthropoda > Insecta > Hymenoptera > Formicidae > Cephalotes > Cephalotes varians. Next base: position 613,786 of record JANQDE010000070.1, read on the forward strand.
CTATTTTCTAAAGAATGCTCCATTTTAATTATAAATCGTACTAGAGTTATATTTCAGATCAGTACACGTTACAAATGCATACCGCAAATTCTTGCAAATCGCATAATTACAGATCTTGTGTTATTCGAGTTGATCTTATAGAAAACACGATTCTCTTAATATACTCGCGATAATGTGTAAACTCTTTATTTTAAGCATAAGTATTCTCGATTTACAAGAATTAATTAAGCTATTAATTCTCAGTACGATAGCACTGCTCTGCTTTAAAGATAATTACACAAATCTCTTCGAAGACTTTTTTTTTAATTGCTTCGTTTAGAAAACTAATTTTGCATCTTGAAAATCAGAAACTTTCTTCAAAGTTCTTCTCTATCAGTAGAAAAACACCGAGAGATATCCTATAATACTTTAAAGATAATCGTACAAACGTCTTCGGACATTTTTAAACTCTGTTTAGAGAATGTTACTTCTTGAAAATCGAGGTGCCTTCTTCAAAGCTTCTCTCTTTCGACTCGAATCGTTAACTCGCTCCTTTATGTTCACGATCAAACCGTGGTTTCTACGACGAGAGGTTGCGACACACCGGTACCCGCGTGTCAAGATCACCGGAGCGTGGAACGTCCGGTGGATACGGGCGGGTGCACGTGTCGGCTTTACGTGCGTTGCATGTGACTCGGCACCTCGGCATCCGAATGCGGCCGTTCGCGTTCGCATTCTTTCCTCTCGTTCGTCGGTTCTTTTTGGAGCACCATAAATTATTACGTCTCTCTTACGCACTCGCGATGACTCAGGCGGTCGGTCAGCCGTATGGAATTCACGTGTGATCACATGATATTATGGTCGAATCCGCCACATGAATATAATTATTCAAAATATTTCAAAAATCAAAATTCCGAACTCAAACCGCCTTTTCTTATGCCGGCAGTTAAATATTTTAACAACTTTACCTTCTGACGTTAGATTTTCCTCTTGCTTTCGCACTGCTGCTTTTATCGAGTCTTATTTTTTATAGATTTAATCAGTGTTATATTTATATTCTTATTTATTTCTATTACTTTATCTAGTCACATCCATTTATTCTATTCATCATTTTTTGTTCTATTCTATTTTTGTTTTATAATCTATTCTTCTTGCTCTTTGATTATCTTGTTTTTATTACAGGTAGACATTGTGTCAGCAGCTTTGTGTCTTATCTTTAGCGTATCATCTTTCATTTATGCTCTTTATAATTATTCGAACTATTCATAAACCAAGCTTATATATATCAATCTTACATAAATAATCTCATATACATATATATATATATATTTTTTATAAAGTTATTATTATTTATCCACGAGATGACATAAATTGCGAATTCGCTGTGCGAATTGCAAGACTGATCTGCAATTCGCGGGCGCGATACCATAATGTGCCTCTTAACTTCCGCGATCGATATGAAGAAGAAAACGTTTCTCTGTTCGCAGAACCACTTCAGGAGCCGCGCTTCACCAATCAACCGTCCAGCAGTGGCAATATACTTAGCGAGAATCGCACGAAGTTTCTGCAATGCCAAGCGAGAGGTAAGAATCAACAACCGTAACATAGGCTTTCTCTGAAAATTTCTTGGCGAAGGAACAACAAAGAAAGAAAGGGAAAGTTCTCTCGAAAACTTATCCGGTAATAAATTTTAATAACGACTCTTGCTAGAATTTCTCGAAGTTTTAGTGCTTAAATATACAATCAATATTGCATTTAAGCAATCAAATATGAAAGGACGAAAAAGAAAGATAAGGATTGCAACAGCATCGAAAGATAGGGTTCGCCGCATGGCGTTTCATTGTTTCGCAGAAATATCGGATAACAGGCGGATGAGACGGTGGCCAGATGAAGCCTTACCAATGCCTAACGCCGTGTAATTCAATCGTATGACCCTGTACTAATAGTATTAGATAACTCGCGAGCTGCATCGTTCGTGACTTTGCATTGAATCATTCACGAATTTCTTCATATTAAATCGTTCTTTTGTTAAAGATCGTTTGAATAATCATTTTCACCTAAAAAACTCGCAGGTCAGAGAAAATATACTTATTAATGAGAGAGACGATCTGTGTGTTTTCTCGATAATCACACAATTTTTAAATTTCTTTTTTCTTCATTTTTCAACTAATTTAGATTAAGTTCAAGCTAAACAGTTCAGAAAAATTCACTCGGGTATGTACGAGCAACTTTCGTATCGTCTAAATAGGTAATCCTCAACCAAAGTACAAATGGTTCAAAGATGGGATGCCCCTCAACAACGAACTCACCTCGGGGCCTTATTTCCGTATTCACAGTACGCGACGCGAGGACGCCGGGGTGTATCATTGCGTCGCGACGAATGACGTGGGGTCCATATTCAGCGATCGTCTCATCTTCGCCGTAGCCTGTGAGTATCTCAATGAATATTCGACACGTCCAGTACATCCGCATTACGGACCGACGTTTCGAATTGGCTTTAGATATGGGGACGTTCGACGATCTCACGGAGAAAGTCGTGACCGTCGAGTCGGGTAGCGCCGCGATTCTGGAACTACCCCCGATCGAGAGCCATCCCATCCCCGACGTAACGTGGTTCTCCTCGGACGGGACTCTTCTGTACGGTATAAAGTACGCCACGACCCATCACACGTTGATCATATTAAACGCTTCGGAAAACGACGAGGGCACCTATAGGTCCGTATAATTGATGCAATCAGTAGTGCGCAGCAGCAGTTTACGCCACTTAATGCTTCAGCTGCGGCGAATAAAGTCATTCTTTCCCGACCGAAGTTTAAATTTATACTTTTTCTGTTCTGATTTACGATGACAGAGCGAAGGCTATTAACACTCAATTGGGCAAAGAGGAGATCAGTCCGTTTTTCAAACTACAAGTCACTGGTGATCCAAACACGGAGGTAGCCCCTACCATAATCGTCAAGCCACAAGATACACAGATAATCAAAGATCAAGATGTCACGCACATAAATTGCATCGCGAATGCCAGGTATTCGCGAATCTTTCTTTTTTATCATTTACTGCATAAGATGATTTTTTTCTTAATGCATAGACAATGCTTTCGTTTAACTCGAAGAGATTCGAAATTTAAGTTTTACATAGAAGTAGTATTAAGTGCCAAGATCCGCTTTGATCGAGATTTGATAAAGGCTCCTTATTTGTTCTTCGGAATTGAAGTTTTTAATATCGAGATTACATCGCGTTTCAGATCTCTTCACGAGCTAAGGACTATTTGGATGAAAGACGGCATTCCAATCGAGAATTCTAGGATATCGTATAGCTTTAACGATTCGTGGAACAGAACGCTCGCATTGATCTCAGCTAACGTAACTTACACAGGAATTTACTCCTGCCACGTAGACTTGCGGAGTGGCGGTTATCCGACTGTAAACGCGAGCGCTAAAATTATAGTATATGGTAAGCGTTATTGATTGTAAACACGTAATAAATATGTAAATGATTCAATAAAATAGCGATAATAATATAATCACTATGTTTTAAAAAGTAACAATATAACACATTGATGATTTTAATAGACTTGAGTCTTTCTTAAAATTCTCGTTACATTTTTTTTCTAGAAAAACCGACATTTATAACGGAATTAAAAAGGGAAACACTGAGTGATTATGGATCCACGGTAACGTTACCGTGCGACGCTACCGGCATGCCGCTTCCTACAATTAGTTGGTTCCGTAATGCCGAGCCTGTCAATCATTTACTGGGAACCAGGTACCTTGGCCAATATTTATTTTTGTGGTCATTGGAGTTTGAGGGAGGGAGGGAGAGAGAAGTAGAATGAGTGAGAGAGAGAGAGAGAAAAGTCTTTTAATTACTACTATTTTATTAATTTTGTTGAGACGTCTTCTTGTAAATTTAAAGTTATAATTGTTTCACATGAAAGAAATATTCATTAGTGATAAATAAATTTTTTACTCCAATAAATATTTTTATTACAATTTTAAAAAATATATAATATATTAAAGACATTTAATAATAACATTAAGACATTTGTGTGAAGCAAAAAAATTTAAATTTGGAAAATATTTTACAATCTTAAATATTCAAATTTGTTTTCGTCTACAAAAAAAAAAACAGAAAATTATTTAAACATTTTATTTACTTTTTATAGATATATAATGGAGGAAGATGGTTCGCTGACGATTAAGAAATTAACTATGGATGACTCGGGGATGTTTCAATGTCTCGCGTCTAATGAAGCTGGTGAATCATCCAGTTATACCTGGCTGAAAGCGAAAAGTGAGTAATTTTCCATAATTTCCATAATGTATCGCGGAATTCTAAAAATAGTAAAATTATTACCCAGTTGTACATAGAGTGTACGCAAAATACGCGACTAAAATACAAATACGATCTTTTTTATTTTATAAGTCGAGATTTTTACAAGCAGGACAGAAGATAATGAGAAATATCATAAATAACGTAAATATATAATTTAGTTTCGAATACAAAATAGGTTTAAAATTGATATATTACTGTCTTTTATGTTATATTTGTCTTTTTCGATCGTCATATAATATAAATTGTAACAGATAATTTTTTATATCATAATAGCAAGTTAAGTCTTACACAAATATATTATATAGATGTTGTTTAAAGCGAGATATCTTCAAATCGCGTTTTTCGCGGACACTTCGCGTAATAATGTCGCAAGTAGAATTAATATAAATAACGTTTTTTGTATGCGACACAGAAAAAGGATTAGGAAGCGGATTGAGAAACAGAGTTGCCCGCTGGGCAGCTGGCTACAATGTAGTCAGAATTCGCCAGTCTGATCGCCGTTTTATGTTCTCTCAATATCCAAACAGTAAGAATATTGTAGCGAGATTTTCACACTTTTCTTTTCCATTATTATTTTCGGCACATGCTTGAAGACTGCATATAAAATTCACTTCACGATTTGCTTCTCCTAGTGACAAATTTTTGCATAGCTCTGATAACGCAAACAGCACCATTTTAAATATTGACGTTTTAGAATATTTATTATCATTCATATTTATTATTATAGAATTTTAGCGATATTGATCAATTGTTTTTATGTAATTAGTGATTTAATGATTTTATTTATATATAGTTTTAGTGTTTTTTCTATGTCATAGAATTAATGATATACGAATATTTTTGAAGAAATGTCAAACGGAACGATTTATCGTAATTTGACGTAATGAAATAATAATCCTTAGCACGCGTCTGCGACATTGCAAGTAACACTGACACGCACGTCCTATTTTTCCATACATTAGAGATGCAGTTCCAATAAGATCTAGGTTTTTCTGGATTCTATAGATGTCTCATGATAAGAGCCGTTAGCATTTAGTGATTTATTTTATGTGGCATTTATCATGAAACATGATTGTACTTAGTTATAAGTTTGCGTAGTTTTGCTGTTAAATATGTGTTTGTGTTATGCTTAAAAAATAAGTTTGTTTTTTGGAATCAGCATAGAGAGATAGAGAAGAGGTGAGAATTATACAGATGAGTTTAATTTATATTGCAAGCGACGATTGATCACCCTTTTTTTATTTGCACGTTGTGAGAAAACATTGGATATAGATTCGATGTGACTGACGAAATTTCTGTAATTTACAGCGTCTGGACCGATAATGGAAAACGGACCACAGAATTTAACAGTGTTAGACGGCAAAGATGCAACTCTGAGTTGCAACGCGATCGCGGCGCCTAAGCCAAATGTCACCTGGTATTATAATGGTAATTAAATCAAGACTAAACTAGTTATTAATTATTATCTTTTAATATTATACATATATATCTATTAGTATACATATAGAATATAAATTATATATAAATCTTAAATCAGTTGTTATAGTTTTATTTGTGTGTGTGTATGATTTTTATAAAATTAAGATATATAAGATTAATATATTAATATGAAGTGTTATTTCTTCGCGCGCGTTTATATAAATGTTTACATTTAATTGCAGATACGATACCTGTGGAGATTGCTGGGAGAGTACAAGTCTTGGACAATGGTGATCTTTTAGTCGCAGCTGTGAAATCATACGACGCGGGAAAATATACTTGCATCCGCGCGAACGAAGCCGGTTCTGTTAATGGATCGGCATATTTGACTGTTATGGGTGATTATTGAGACAAACATTTATGAACAAACGAGCGAATCATAAAAGAATGCTTTTTAAAATAGAAGTCAATTCTTTTGCTGGAACTTTGGTTACAGATGCATTGCGCAGTTTGTCGTATAAAATCTGCATCTGTTACAGTTCGGACTCAAATTATCCAACCACCTGTTGATACGTCCGTACTTCTCGGGCGTACTGCCGAATTGCAGTGTAAAGTCTCGAACGATCCAAGCGTCGTATACGATATGGCATGGTTTCACAATGGACAGTACGTATAAAGAGAAATATTATGTTAAGTTTTTTCAAAATTTCTATGGTCGAAATGTTATTTTTCGAAACATCGGATTAATCAAAATCTGACGTAAGATTTAAAAATTATTTATATTATGTGTCTTGAATTTGACAAATTCATCAATTAAATTATTGATTTATGGTGCCAGGAGAATCATTCAGATCCTGTAATTGTTCCACTGCTTGAAGATCTTAAAGTGAGACGTTGTTACAGAGTAATAAATACGCAAGCGGGTCAAAGGGTGAAAATGCGGTCGGACGGCACTCTCGAAATCGACATCGTTCGAGCTTCCGATGTAGGGGAGTACACATGCTCCGTAGTGTCGCCGGGTGGCAATGAAACGCGATCTGCTCGTCTGAGCGTGATCGAATTGCCCTTTCCACCGATCAACGTCATGGCTACGCGGGTTGAAAGGATCTCGCCACGCACGATCAATGTCACGTGGGTGCCCGGCTTCGATGGCAACAGTCCTACGAAGAAATTCATAGTCCAGAGACGAGAGGTATCCGACCTGGGTAAGGGTAATTCGAATATAAAAACTTAAATGTATTGTAAATGTAATTGAACACATATTAGTGTTATATTTATTTTCTGATATGTGTATCGTTCTTGAATATACATATACATATATAATTGTGAACGTATTATCATGTGTATGGAAAATATTGAAAATTTTCGATTGAATATATAAATTGATATTATATTTATGATCTCTATTTACTTAGTTTATTTATAATATATGTTATAATGTGTTATATTGCAAATAGGACCTATACACGACCCAATATTAAACTGGGTCACTGAACGCGATAATGTGTCCGCGACCAGCCGATGGGTATTGTTGAATAATTTGAAAGCCGCAGCGTCTTATCAATTTCGTGTTAGCGCTGAGAATAGCGTCGGCGAAGGTCCATCATCAGCAGCCAGTAATATCATCGTTTTACCCCAAGAACGTAAGTAATTAGGAAAATTAATCAAGTGATTAGTTCAATAGAAAATAACACTTTGATCTCTCTATTGAATTTTCATCAAAATACAAATGAACTTAGATTTCTGATGTCGACGTTGGATTAAACGCTTTATTTTTATTTTTATTAGCGCCCAGTGGTCCGCCGGTTGGCTTCGTCGGCTCAGCACGTTCGTCGTCGGAAATAATAACGCAATGGCAACCTCCGCTAGAAGAATGCAGAAACGGTCATATCTTGGGATATATACTGAGATATACCCTTTTCGGATACAATGACAGCCCGTGGACGATGCAAAATATCACCAACGAAGCGCAAAGAAATTATCTCATTACAGATTTAATTACATGGAAGGACTATGAAGTGCAAATAGCGGCTTACAATGAAATGGGTGTAGGTGTATATTCAAAGGGCTTGCAAATAAAAACCAAGGAAGGAGGTAATTAACTTTAAGAATTAGAATATTACTCGAGAATGTTATAAATCAATTAAAGATAAATAATTTTTTGCAGTCCCGGAAGCACCTCCCACAAACGTGAAAGCGAAAGCGCTTAATTCAACGGCGGTTAAAGTTTGGTGGACGCCACCGAATCCTCAGAAGATCAATGGGATTAATCAGGGATACAAATTGCAAGCCTGGATCGGCGATAATTTTACAGATGCGACTGAATACAAATCGATGACTGTACCACCGAGTTTATTTGATCCGCTCGCCGAGCAGGACGCTATTATGGCAGGTTTAAGGAAGTACACTATGTATAATATCACGGTGCTCTGCTTCACTGATCCAGGTGACGGTGAGAGAAGCTCGCCTGTCGAAATTCGCACTCGCGAAGACGGTACGTTTATTTACAATAACTAGTTGAAAATTAATTAATTATATTGTTGTATATTATAAAGATGATTCTAACATAATTAAAGGATGATTTTTGGCGTATTTTTCTGGGCTTTTATTTAATAAATGAATTAGAATAAAATTATTCTTGTAAACATTATTTATCTTTATATATTTATGATCTATTTCACAGTACCTGAAGAAGTGGAGAATCTACAATTTGAAGATATCAGCGATCGTGCGCTAACAGTTAAGTGGAATCCCCCCAAAGAGACAAACGGAATATTGACACATTATCAACTGAAATACATGATTAAAGACATTCCGGATTCTTTACGCGTCGAAAACTTTACGGCCGATGTGTTATCGACCAAAGTGGAGCATCTTCAGGTAATCGAGTTCAAGCAACACACGAAATTATAAAAGAAATATAGTGTGTGAAAAGTTTAACAATTATAAATGATAAAAAGATAACTTAAAAGGATAAAAGAATTAAATGACTATTGTCCGTTTTTGTTTTTTTTCTTAGGCACTGACTCATTACAAGTTTGAAGTGGCTGCTTGGACATCAGTTGGACCCGGCAAATCAAAAATAGCGACTATACAATCGGGTGTTGAACCAGTGCTACCGGAACCACCCACGAAGCTAGCGTTATCCAATATAGACGCGTTTTCCATTGTATTGCAGTTTACGCCAGGATTTGATGGAAACTCGTCTATCACGAAGTGGACAGTGCAGGTTGGTCGATTTATAGTTAATGTTCTCTTTAAAAAATCAAAGATTAGTATACGTCTTACACTTTTTCATATATAATAAAACTTCTAATGAAAAATTTGTTGAGATAAAATTGATTTTATGAAAAATAAAAGTATCGCGTAAAAATGTTTTGTAAAATTTATTCTTATGACATGATCGACAAAATGGAATAACATGATAGATAAAAGATAGAAAATAAATTGGAAGAAGTAATATGTGAAATCAATTGTCGATTTTTTAGGCACAAACGGCGCGAAACTCGACGTGGTACACTATCTACGAAGTGTCCGATCCTGATGCCAGTACGATTACTGTCGACGGTTTAACTCCCTTCATGCAATATAAGCTTCGTTTGATTGCAAACAACGTCGTCGGTGCCTCGCAGCCTTCTGAGCCGACCAAAGAGTTTCAGACGATTCAGGCACCACCCTCTCATCCTCCAAAAAACGTCACAGTCCGCGCAATGAGTGCCACCGAGTTACGCGTTAGATGGATCGTAAGTATCGTTATCGGATCGTTATCTAAAAAATATAATTTCTATATTAATAATCATTACTAAGAATATGGATTAAAGAGATTGTATTATAACATAGATTATACTATGGAAAAAGATTATATTATAAGAATTATATTGTTTTCTGCGTAGCCATTGCAGCAAATAGAATGGTATGGAAATCCACGAGGATACAATGTCACTTATACGGAAGTACGATCTAATATCTCAAAGAGCAGTATTATTGAGGATCACACCGCGAATTCATACGTTTTGGAAAATATGGAGGAGTATGCCGATTATGAAATAGTAATGCAAGCGTTCAATGATGTCGGCTCTTCGACGGCGAGTCCAAAAGCCATTGAACGAACTCGTGAATCAGGTGATTTTTCATACATAATTGAACGTAGTTACGTAAAAAGGAATTGATCTCAAAATGCAATTTTTTAGATAGTTATTTTAGAAGAACGTTAGAAATAAAATTCCATGATATTAAACTAATAAATAAAATAACTTTCTTCGTGCATTAATTTTTAATAATTTGATTTGGCATTAATGTAATTATTTTATTGAAAGTCAAACATTTACAAAATGGATGACAAAATTATTTTTAAACATTTTTTACACAACTTTCTAAGATTTGCAAAAATATATAATATTACATCTTTTAGTTCCTTCTTTGGGTCCGATTAACGTAGAAGCAAACGCGACGTCTTCTACGACTATCCTGGTGCGATGGGGTGACGTACCTGTAGAACATCAAAACGGGCAGATTGATGGCTTTAAGGTATACTACGGCGCGAATTCCAGATCGACCTTTCAATACAAGAATATTCCTAACAACACTACTTTCACAACCACCTTAACGGAGCTTCGCAAGTTTGTCCAGTACCACGTGCAGGTTTTAGCTTACACGAGACTCGGCGATGGAGCGCTGAGCACCCCACCTGTGAGAGTCCAGACCTTCGAAGACAGTAAGTAGATTTATTGCAATTGAACATTTGTCAAAGCAAAGCAATCGATAATGTTATGTCATCATATTCTAATGATATAATTATTATCACACGATATGTTAAATTATTGTCTATGTGAAATCCAATATATAGTAAAGAAGATTTAGCTTTCATATCTCCATAATATTTTGTTTTGTATCACAGCTCCTGGTCCACCATCTAATGTATCCTTCCCCGACGTGAGTTTGACCACAGCGCGCATTATCTGGGACACGCCAGAGGATCCCAACGGAGAAATTCTGGCATATAAAGTCATGTTTCATTTAAACAGCAGTCAAGATCATCAATTTTCTAAAGAATTCCCGGCATCAGACAGAACGTTCAGGTATGAAGACTATTTTTCTTATTTATTTACGCTTGCTAGGATTTTATAAATCCAAAATTTTAATACAAGATCTCCATTTTAGAGCGAAATATAAAAGATTGTTTTAAGATTACATATATTGATCAAAGAAATAAATGCATTCTTAAGTTAATTATTACGATAATTACTAATTGCAGAGCCACTGGACTGGAATCCGAGAAATATTACATGTTCTCCGTGACGGCGCAGACGAGATTGGGTTGGGGTAAGACGGCTTATGCGCTCGTATTTACCACGAACAATAGAGAACGTCCTCAAGCGCCATCGGTACCGCAAGTGAGCAAGTCGCAAATTCAGAGTCGTCAGATAACGTTTAGCTGGACGCCGGGCAGAGACGGTTTTGCACCATTAAGGTATATTTTTCTCATATAGGGATCGATTTCTACTTATTAGACTGCATATCAATCCCTCTTTTTACTCCGATAGATATTACACAGTGCAACAGTCGGAGAATTCCGGACCGTTCCAAATCATTCCTGAGAGAGTGGAGCCTACTTTGACGTCTTACACAGCTAACAATTTGAAGCCTTACACGCATTATCAGTTTCGCATTCAGGCTACGAACGACATTGGTCCGTCAGAATGGAGCAATGAGTCTGCTCAAGTACAAACTTTACCTGCAGGTGTGTAAAAATAAAATTATATGAGATGCTCAATGAAATATTAAAAAGAAAAGATTTATTAGAAAAATTAGAGAGAGAAGAAAACCGAAGAGAATGGAAATTGAAGTTTTTCTCGAAATTTTTGAATCTTTGGTTTTTTCATTTTCTTTCGAAATTTTTCATCAATATTAGTAAAAATATTATTTTTTATAGCGCCATCAAAAGGTGTCACCGGTCTGAAAGTTGTACCAATAACAACTTCCAGTGTCGAGGTTCATTGGAACATGATTGACGAAGTGTATTGGAGCGGTGATTACGAAACGGGTGGTTACCGTGTTGTTTATCAGCCAGTATCGGATTTCCCGACGCCTCTTCAAGCAACGCCAAAAGAAGAGATTCTAGGAATTAAGGTGCATATAATACATGCTTGAAACATAAATCTTCTTTTCATAATATCAATTTAAATTTATAATATATTATCGAGATTGATACAACATTTTATCTGATATAATTAACACAATCTCTCTCATTCTTGTTGCAGGAAACTAAAATGGTTTTAAGCGACTTAACGGAAGACCGATATTACGAGATTGTAGTGCTACCATTTAACTCGGAAGGCGAGGGTCCACCGAGTCCACCAGTCACTGTGTACGTGGGAGAGGCGGTTCCTACGGGGGAACCCCAACATCTGAAAGCCGAATCTATCTCTTCCACCGAAGTCCACTTGCGTTGGAAACCTCCTCAAGCTAATATGCAAAATGGCGATTTACTAGGATATAAGGTAATAATTATTTTGCTCAATTGCATTGGCTATATTAATTGCTGTATACATATATTAACATACTTTTATTTTACAAACTCTGTGTTTTTATTTGTATGTATGTTTGTTATAACAGATATTTCCGCTTTTATTTTGCAGATTTTTTATTTAGTGACCGACTCTCCTCAAGATTTAGAGAAAAAACAGGAAGAAGAAATAGAAGTCGTTCCAGCGTCTTGTTTGACGCACAATTTAGTTTTTCTTGACAAATATACAGAATATCGCATACAAGTTCTAGCATTTAATCCGGCTGGAGATGGCCCACGATCTCCGCCAATTACTGTGAGAACGAAACAGGTAATTTTCTGTAGATATTGCATCATAAATATCCCACTGGCATTGTTGATATTTTCGATGAAAATATATATTTATAAACATTCAAATTCTGGTTTTCAACGTAATTGCAGGATATACCAGGACCACCCTATCATTTGCAATTTAACGAAATTACCATGACCAGCTTGCGCGTATCTTGGAAGCCACCGAAGTTACGTAATGGCGAAATAGTTGGTTACATCGTCACATATGAAACTGCAGAGCAAAATGATCGTAAGACAAATTAATCTCTATAAAAAAATTTAACGTAAAAAATTTAATTTTACGTTTTTTACTTTTTTATAAACGATTATTATCGATTTTTCGATTATATCAGGACATTGTGCTTTAATTAAAGACTCGAATATTTATATATTATTCTTTGTAGAATAAATAGAGCGCTTTATTCTGAGAAAAATTCATGCACATATTAGAGCCACTTTGCAAAGATATGTATGTTATGATACATTTCATGTCCGTCTTTTCACTAACTTGTCGATGTTCTATCTAAGGTTTCAGTAAACAAGTTAAGCAAAAAGTGACGGAGACGAGTCTCCTTATCCAGCCGCTGGAAGAGGAGGTGATGTATACCTTTATGGTTCGCGCGCAGACGATTGACTTAGGACCGCCGATATCCGGCAATGTTACAACTGGTCCGCAAGAAGGTTCACCGATGGCACCTAGCAATCTCGGCGTGACTAAGACGGTTTCCAGCGTGGAATTGCAATGGACCAATGGGGCTTCCGGCAAAGGTCCTATACTCGGTTATTACATCGAGACTCGTCGTAAAGGTAAATATACGATCTTTATAAGCGATCATCGTATTATATTTATATAGCGGGAGTTGAAAAAACCTGTTACAGCGTTTATTCAAAATTTCCCGTCATTTTACGTTTTATTGAAATTGCAATGGCAGAAAATTTATTTTCATATTTTCAAATTTATTTTTTTATTTTTAATGTATGACAAATTTTTTTATCATACTTAGTTTATTAGTCGAAATAAATTTTGATCGCATTACGAGCATTTGTTGGCGTTGCAATTTCACGAAACAAGAACGTACAACTATAGAGTGATTTATAAAATAAATTCCGCGTAATATTATCTCATATTTGCGTTCAACTCGACTATCGGTTCTGCTAATACTAATACCGTCTTTTTTATAACTGTATAGCAATGGAAGAATGGCAGCATTGTAAGTGTCAACACACGTAACTACGCTGAGCGTCAGTCATTGCATTAGATGGTTTTAATAGTGAGATAGCGTAACAATATCGCTTTTGACAGTCCGTTGTATATTATTATATTATTATACGTATACCATGTACCGTGTTCGTCTGATATTTCCAATAATTTGCATGATAACGTCATAGCATGACATCGCCAGAAACCCATTTTATACGTTCGAGCATAATTTTATTGAAGATATGTTAACTTCGTGTAGCATTGTAACATTCCGAGTATCCTGATAAGAAACAATCCAATGATTGATTATAGCGTGATGATTTATTGTATTGTCCGTTGGTAACGCAACAGTTTTTATTATTTTAGTCTCCCTGCAATTAATCTCGTTTTTTTAACATTTTGCGTGCAGTGTATGTACATACAAGCGACATTTCCCATAAGCAAAACGAAGAGTAATCGATGTAACTTTTCGAAGAATTTCACAGTAGAAAACAGTCAATGCTCAAAATGTTAAAAAAAATAGTCGCCAGATTAATACGAATTCCTATCTATTTGTTGTATACATAATGTCTCATTTTGTATTATTTTTTAACGAAATATTCTTTGATTAATTTGGAACTCAACTCTTCCTTAAGAAACATACCAAAGCTAAATACTATGATATACTTGATTAATGATTGAAAGTGGAGGATTTCTGATGAATTAAACGTAGGAAAAAAAAGAGAATAATTAAGTTATATCTTTCAGTTAATTTAAAAGATATATACATATATATTAATTTTTTATTGCAATAAATTATACAAAGTTAATCTGCTACAGAATTTGATTAATTATATATAATTGGAATGACAGTTTTGAGGAAAAGTTCTAAATTGGTAAAAAAATCTAGTACTGAAAAATTATATTATATAAATGGGGCATTCCGTATAAAAAGATTTTATATACTTATGCGTATCTAAACAAAATAACGTATTTTTTCTTTAGAAAATACCTACTAATTCAAAGATTATAATGCGGTTTGTGTGTGTAATTGTAGACGATTCGCGCTGGCAGACGATAATTCGCACTAGCAATGGACCACTTACGGAATATACCGTGTCTTATCAAAATTTACTGCCGTCCACGTCGTATTTATTCAGAGTAATATCGTATAATCGTTATGGAATCAGTTATCCAGCATATTCCACTGAAACAGTAAGTCCACTCAAAGAGAAACAATTATTCACTTGAATTAAATTTTTTTGTTTGAATTTTTATTATTTTGATATTATACTTTCATATATTTATTTATTTGAAGACATAATCTTTTGCGAGCTAACATATTTTAATGGAATCACTTTGCCAGATTTTGACGCCATCAAAACTGTACCTGGAATACGCATACCTGCAACACAGACCGTTTTATAGGCAGACCTGGTTCATGGTCACTTTAGCCGCTATATCAATTATAATTATCATTATGGTCATAGCAGTATTATGCGTGAAAAGTAAAAGCTATAAATACAAACGTAAGTTGAATTTATATGTTTATGTGTATATAAATTAATTCTCAATTATAAAAAATTAGATTAGTACCTCGCTTATCTAGTATATAATTTGATACATATGATTTATATATTAATGATGCAGAAGAGGCGCAAAAGACTTTGGAAGAGTCGATGGCAATGGACGCGGATGACAGGCAGGAATCAGACCTGGAATTATACAGATCGCGTCAGGGCGGAGGCGGTGCCGTTAACGCGGCAAGTGGCACTCTAGGTAAAAGAAATACATTGGCCCGGAAGGCAATGCATCCTCCACCACCCACGATGCTGGGTAAATCACCTCCCAGGCCTTCTCCAGCGTCGGTCGCCTACCACAGCGATGAGGAAAGCCTCAAGGGATACGATGAGAATCCTGATGACAGCAGCGTTACGGAGAAGCCTTCTGAAATTAGTTCCACCGATTCGCAGGTGATTTTTCGTAAAATGTAGAACAATGTATATTTAATGAAGAGACTCTCAATCTCGCTTTTATTTCACAGGGTTCTGAGAGCGAGAACGAGAGTGTACAGTCCGATCCACATTCCTTCGTGAATCACTACGCGAACGTGAACGATTCGTTAAGGCAATCGTGGAAACGACAGAAACCTGTTCGGAATTATTCATCGTACACGGATTCCGAGCCGGAAGGCAGTGCGGTCGTCAGTCTGAACGGCGGTCAGATTATCATGAATAACATGGCCAGATCGAGAGCGCCGCTGCCCGGTTTCTCGTCGTTCGTATAATTAAACGAATTATCAAGACTACATTGAGACACAGAGGAACCTTTTTTTTTTATTCATTTATCAAAATTACCGTCGCAATTACTTTGCTTCGAGCGAAGTCTTTTTTTATACATATACATATATAGAGCGAAAGACTTACGTCGGGAACACGTGTTTCACGTGTGCTGACGGCATAGACTTATAGCAAACTATAGGAAGCTTGAGGCATCTTCGTATTGTGATATATTGATACATATATTATTTATAATTTTCGATAAGACATTTTGCATTTAATAGATACTTTTATACTTTCTCGGATTAGTTTAAGGATCAAACAGCTAGCATACGGATCTCGTACGAATGTTTCACAAATTTCGTGCCTGTGCAGAACAGAAGAGTACAAGTCCAAATATCGTTCTTTTTTTTCAACAGATATTTCGGTCTTATTCCCGTTCTACCTCTCAGGTACGCGATTATAGATACACGATTACATGATTCACCGATGGTCTTATATTTTTTAAAGGTATTATCTCAGACACATTTGTGGACGATAATCGCGATCGCGATATCGCAGTTTTCCGAAGAAACGAAATATCAATTCAAACTTAACATTGCAGTCGTGGCCTATCATATCATTTTATTAATCCATTGAAGACATTAATGAAGATCGCGAGTTGTGGGACACTGTATAAATCCGCTGGCGTACTTGTATACATCAGTGCGTGTAAATATGTTATATACTTCTCATAAGAATGTAGATTTTGTATAATGCTGCTACACACATATTCAGCGAACTATATCTATCGCATTCGCGTTTTGTGATATACAGTAAAAGCTCCATATTCGCGGACTTACATTTTACTGAACCGTCATGAATATCAAAATCACGATTCTGAAAAATAAAATATGTATATAGAAAGAATAAAATTTGATGTAAAAAAATATATAACACGCATATATAAAATATTATTTTATAATTTATATATTTATATATAACATAAATAAACATATATATTTTTTATTTTTCATATATCTTTCTTAATTCGTTTAATTTTAAAATAAGAATTACTTCTCGGAATTATCGAAGTGTTATCTTTTTTATCCTCGTTAAAACAATAAGCGGATTATTTTAGGCCCGTGAATATAAAAAATACGCAAATATATATGGAGCTCTTACTGTACATAGATATATCAGTCGAGACAGTATTTATATCTTCTTAAACATTCTCGTCTTATTAACGTTCAAAGTCGGGATGTCAAACGGAACTACGACGATTGCACATGTCAAATTTATTGTAATTGTGCACGAATAATGAAACTTGATTAAAAGACAGGACAGAGAAAAGCCTAATCTAACTAGTAATTACAATGTAAGACTATTACCGATTCGTATTTCATAAGATCGTTCGTTTTACGCGAGGCTCGCTATAAGTATTTAGATATGATTTTATTACTTTTAAAAAAAAAAAGAAAGTTCTACAAACGTCGCGCCAGATGCAGCGAACTTTCGGGAAAATGTTTCTACAGAAACATTTTGCTTCCGCGACACTGCCAGTGAACGTTTAGTGCAAATTTTAATTTTATTTATATACTTCCACGCGTGTATTCGTAATGACGTAAAAAGTATAAAAATCAATTGTAATATCAATCGTATAAGATACTAAGAGAAAATCTGTTAATCTTTTAATAAAAATTTATGCCATTTTGGAAAAATTGTTCTATACCAAGCCGATCTACTTATCAATTTGGTATTACTGTTTGTGAAATCAATATTTTTATAACTAATTTTTATATATAGTTTTACATTACTAGTTTATTAAATTTAATTTTTTAGGATTTACACATTGCCGGCTAAGAAATTTCTACATCAAATAGACATGTGTAAAGTGTAAATTAATAACACACGCTTTTATAAATGAAAACAATATATTCATATCCCTTTATTAACATATCAAAGTTTTTATAAAATTTTTATTAGAAAAAAAAATTTATTGAAAACTGATTAATTAATCAGTTTCCTCTATAAAAGCATTTTCGCATAGTGCATACCACTTGCGAAGGACCGGTGGTAAGTTTGTTTCGTTGAATTGTTTAATTAGAGACCATACTGCAATATCTACAATGTTGAATCCACCTTTGCAGGACCATTTCTCAAATTCATTGGCTAATGTAATCAATCCCTTTTTTATGCACTGCTGATTGTGTAAGAAATTGGTAAAGTCAAGCGCAAAATCCAATGTATGTGGTTGCGAGCATGTGCTCTCGTAATTATGTGATTCTATCAACCTGCTCACTAATCTAAGAAAATTGACTTCGCCTCTTATGGGGCAGGAATGTGCATTTACAACAATTTCCATGTCCGAGACTGAAAGAAAGGAATGCAAATATAAGATATTTCAATAAATCGTTAAAGTTTGCTAATAAGTGAATGTGATTGAGTTTGATTGTAAGAAAGTCTGATCTTTCGACGAAATTTCAATGCATCCTGAATTATATTAATGGAATAAATTATCACAAGGAAGGATGTCTTTTCTTAAGAAAATGACTGATAAAGATCAATTCTCACCAGCTTTCCATATCAATGTTAATTCTATGATATTTGTAGATCTAATAATTTTAGGAAAAATGATAGGTATTTGTTCCTTCATAGTAGAATGAATATACGATATCACTTTGATGTTGGTGTCTTTCCAAAGTTTCTGCAAAGCCAGTATTGAATATGGTGGTTTTCTTGGATTCACATTCAAAACTAATTGGATGACAACTGGTTTCTGTAAATATATATCTCTAATTTAATTTTTCTTATATTGCTCAATAATTAAATAGAAATGCAATTTTAGATACAATCATAGATACAATGATGCATTAACAATTACTAATTAAATACAAAACAATTAGCAAGCAATTACAGTTAATTGCTAACCTGAACAGAATCTTTCAAAGATTCCTCCATCTGATTAGATTGTTTCAAAGATTTCTCCATCTGATTAGATTGTTTCAAGAAATGGCATAGTGTAGAGACTTGCTTTTTTAGTTCCGCCAATTGGACCAGAATTTTCTCTTGCCTAGCTTCCAGCGCCTCATATTCCGGCAAAGGTTCCTGGAAAGAATTAATATTAATTTTATTACGCACTACTTATACTATTATTCTGTGTAAATATATTTATTCAACAATATTTGAATTGAACATTCATAATACATATAAATGTTAAAAAATTTACATTACATCATAATGAATTTAAAAAATGCGTTACGATCTATCGACATAAAATGACACAGCAAATACAACTGAGTCTGTATATCTATTTGCATCTAATGATAGTAATAAAATCTACTTTAGGATTTTTAGAAAAAATGTTACAAAAAATATCAATAAAATTTAAATATCCTGTGTTAAATACATAAAACATACACATATTGTTCTATTTATACATACATGCATATATCTACATTGTTGACTCTAATACAAATATAGGTAAAATCTAAACAAAAAATTGCATTCCTAAACATTGTGGACATGCCGAATAGAAATGTCATACACTAGATGTCAAAGAAATAAGTCTAATTTTATATAAAATAAACAACTGTCAATATAAATATAACAAGTATCCTTTCTCTTTACGATAATCTAGATATGTAAACGAGGAGAGCATGAAACTTTCTTTCAGCAATCTCATCAGATGCAGTATTATAAGTAACAATTATCCTACACTAACTTATGCCACTAAAATTTTTTACGACTAATTACAATCACACGGCCAACATAAAATGCGGCAAACAATATATCGCGACACGTGCGGAGTACTTTAATGGCGAACAAGCGTTCGGTCGAGCTCGACGTAGTAACAACATCGATGATACAACGGCGGATTAACGGCTCGGCGATCCCGAAACTTTTGCCCGATCTTCGCGCTTCTTGACAGTCGCGACGATCAGAATCGCGCGTTTCCCTCTTCCGCGCGCGCGGAAGTTAAATAGTCCGCATCACCGCGAAGTACCGCCCGTGCTCTTTTCGCCGCGCGTTCACGCCGTATTTCGATCGGCGTGCGCCTTCTTCCCGCCGCATGGCCCAATTTCTACCGAGAGACCGCCGACATTTCCCTAAGAGTCACTCGAAAAAGAGATCCCAGAGGGGAGTGACACATCGATCAAGCCCCCCGAGAGAGAGAGAGAGAGAGATATAGGAGAGAACCGCAGCACGTCGCTGCTCCGCTCTCCTGGTCGATTACGGATCAGTGTGCCCGCGGAAATTTTCGGGAAATCATGTCTCGCTCGTTTGCACGACCACGACCGCAACCGCGACCGCGATCGCGATCGCGGTCGCCAGCCGCCGCGGCCACGCGCGCGGGCACGGGCGGCACATCGGCGCGCGGGATCCAGCCAAGCAGAAACGAAATGGAAACCTGCAGAAGGCGGATAACCTGCGTGACAACGGCGTCGTCGGGCATCTTGGCTTCGGTGGCGGTGCTGGCGGCATCGTCGCGACAGGGCCGGGTGTCGGCCGTGTCTTGGTGAATATTTCGCATTTCGTACATGGAACTCGAGTGCGGAAACTTGGTGGGTAGGACGACCACCGGTCGCACCGGGTACATCCTCGTCAATGCCGTCGCCATCGTCGCGTGGCCGGTCTAGCAACGTGAACGATTCGCGCACGTGAAGTCGAGAAATTCTACGACGTCCCCATGTCCCATTTCTCGTTCGCTCGTACTCGCGCACTCTCGCGCCCCGTTCGGCCACGTTTCCGCGCGGCGTCACGGCCGACGACGCGCACGGCCGCGCCGCCAGGTGGCGCGCGAGCGGCGACCGTTCGCGCGGCTCTCCGTCGATAACCTCAATCTTGTCGTCCGTCGACGACGCTTCTCTCGACGTTGAGGATTCGACGCAGTGATACTTGTGGTTTTTTTTTGGTCCATCCATAAGGAAATTCTCCGGTGAGAACTTTCATTTTTCCTCGACCATTCCTCATTTCAAAATTTCCTTATCCATCGAACCGGGACCCGCGCGAAAAGGTTCGAATCTCGAGAGTAGACGGCGCGACAGAAACGGTCGGCGAGCGGCTTCGCGAGCAAAGATTAAAAAAGACGAGAAACAAAAATCCGCGCGATCTCGCCCAACATCGACGTTGCACGATTCGCGAGAACACACGATTGTGCGAGATCGCGTAAATCGTGAGAGGTTATCGATCGAGAAACGTACAAAATGGCGGTGCCGCGTCGTCGGTAGTGTCCTCTGGCAGCAAGTCCTCGCGAGCGCATATCCGAGATCCGGAGACTTATGTCCGCCGAGAGATATCGCGGATAACGTATACGAAGGAAGTGGACCGTGTCGCTCGTGCAATCGGCGTCTTCGGCGCCGCTCGCCCGTCGTCGACGATTCTCCCGTTGAACACGCGTCTCGCGCGAGTTTCGCGCGTTGCTCCGTGTCGTGTGGGATTGCGGTTAGGATTGCGTTTTTTCGAACGCGCGCGTACCGCCATCTATCGCGTACTTGGATCTGACAGGAGCCAGCGGCAGGAAGATACGGCGGAAGCGATTGGAGCTCGCGGGCGTCTAGGCCGAATCGAGCGAATTTGTGCGATCGGGCGTCTAGCGGCCCGCGACGTGCGTTATCGGCGCGATCGAGCGAGTCCCGAGGGATCCCGAAGCCGTCGGCGATCGTGCGGGACGGCGCGACGCGCCACGACGGCCGCCCGACGGTCTTTTTCGTCGTAGCTGGCATCCGAACGGCCGACATGGCGGCGGAACGATGAACCAATCGCGGCGCGGCTCTCTCGCAGCGTTCCGCCATTCAACGACGACGACGACTCCGTTCGCCGCCGCCGACACTACCACCACCACTACCACCGCGCAGCTAGAGACCCCCTTCTGGCGTAATTCGCGTCGCCGATCTCGCTATCTCGAATTTGGCGAGTGCTTTTTTTCGCGGTACGCACAACGCGGTGAACGAGGAACTGTACGTAACCGGGAGTGACGTGCGGTGACGTGCATGCTGCGAGGGCATCGCGTCGCAGCGATTGTGTTTGGTCACGTGACCGCGCAAAACCGACCGTGGGCCGTGAGAAATGGCGCAAAGATCAGAGTGCATCGGACATCATGGATGGAACCAGCTCGTTACCGCGGCGATGTCACTTGTGTTTGTTTACAAGCGTGCGAGCACGCGCGCCACGTGCTGAGTGAGGAGGCGAGACCGGGAGAGAAGAGGAGAGGAGAGGAGATAGACGAAAAGAGGTGGCGGAGAGGTGAGCGGTAGGAGGGAAGGCGGAATAAGCAGGTAGATTCCGACGACAGCCCTCCGCGTGGACCTCGTACTCCGAAACGAGGTTGACGGTGCCGGTGCCGACAGTGACGACGACGATCGACAAGGATCACGGCGACGTACGACAATAATGACGGGCAGAGGCTCGAAGAGGCGGGGGCGCCCGCCCAAGTCCGTAGTGATGGAGCGGCCGAAGAAGTTTCAGTATCACCTGATGAAGAAGCCTAAATATCTGCAGAACAGAGTGGTGACTGGTGCGCTCGGTGGCGGCGCCGAGACGCCGGGTTCGCAACCGAGCACGCCGACAGCGTCGCGGCCGACGTCGCCGTCGGTCGAGAGCGAGGAGAGCAGCAAGCGCACGAGAAATCAGCGTAAATCGCGCAGCGGTCGCGACCGGCACTCTCGCAAGGGTGGCCATTCCGGTTCCACAGGTGGTGCCTATCAGCGTCGTGGCTACAATCCCAATGTAGACTATCATGACTCCGAGTATCATTATGGTTCTGATTTTGGTGATGAATCCAGCGAGAAGAGCGAACCGGAGGAAGAACCGTTGCCGAGCGATATGGACTCTTCTGAGAGTATAGAGGAACCCGATCCCTCGAGCGATAGCGACTTTTCACTGTCCAGTTACAGTACCACCAGTGGCACACCCAGAAAAGCTTTGCTCGCCCAACAGCGGCCGCCCAGTCCCGAGCCGTTGTGGTTGCAGAACAGAGAACTACCACCGTTAGTGTTACCCAAGTCCTCGGATGATCTGTTGGTTCCCAAAGAACTGGTCATGCCGTCGCTCTCTGTCTACGAAGTACTCAGGCACTTTCGTAGCCTAGTACGTCTTTCTTGCTTCAGATTTGAAGATTTTTGCGCTGCTCTTATGTGCGAAGATCAAACTAACTTGCTGGCAGAGATTCACATTATGCTGATCAAGACGTTACTGCGAGAGGAAGACTCGCAGCAGACGCATTTTGGTCCGCTAGACCAAAAAGATTCAGTGAACGTTAGCTTGTACTTTGTGGACTCTATGACGTGGCCAGAGGTGCTACGTTCTTATGTAGAGAGCGATAAGAGTTTTGATCAGAATGTTTTACAAATATTAACCACTACTGAATATCCTTTTACTGCCATCGAGGATAGAATCAAGGTCCTACAATTTTTAACAGATCAATTTTTAATCACAAATCCTGTGAGAGAAGATCTGTTGCATGAAGGTAAACAATAAAATTTATATTTTATATATATATATATATATATAATATTTTATATGCTTTATTTGTACTTATCTAATGTAACATGATTATAATCAGCAAGGAAAACATTTATTATGTCCATGCTGATATAATAGTTATTGTAATAATAAATATTTTTCATCAAGTTAAATATGAAATTAAACATAAACTTGATGCTTTATGTTTAAAATATATATCTAGAGATATAAGATATGATTCGATTTATTTAATAAGCCTGATATAATTTGAAACAATTCATAAATTGTTATTTGTAAACAATTTGGTTTCTCTATTTTATAAAAATTAAACTGTTTTTTAGTTTAGTCTAGTTTCTAAATTACGAATAATTTTCAAATTTTATAAAGTTTGTTTTATATAAATTATTTAAAATTGTTTTTTTTTTTAAATATATTTAGTATATGAACACTATGTGATCTTATATTTTATAAAACAATTTTTTTGTGTAAAAAATTTTATGATTTAAAATATTTTTTACAAGATTATTGAAATCTTAAAGTTAATTGATTCTTTAGTTATTCTAAAATCTTGTAATAGCAAAGAATGCTTAAAATTTATTAAGAGAGAATATCGAATGGACAACATCTATGTTTTGCAGGTACTATGCATTATGATGATCACTGCAGAGTATGTCATCGACTAGGAGATCTATTATGTTGTGAGACTTGCCCAGCTGTATTTCATTTAGAATGTGTAGAACCGCCTCTAGTCGATGTTCCTACTGAAGATTGGCAGTGTAGCACATGTAAAGCCCACAAAGTGATGGGTGTCGTGGATTGTATTCCCGACGTTGAAAAGAATGGATCATTATGTAGACAAGAGCATTTAGGATTCGACAGACACGGAAGAAAATATTGGTTTCTTGCAAGAAGAGTTTTTGTGTAAGACATATTTTAATGTATTTGCATGTCTAATTAAGATTTTGCAAAATTTTAATAAATTATTTTTTGCATTTATACGATAAAAATATTTTGTTTTATGAGAATATGTTTTTGATAAGAAATTAGAAATCTGTACGAAATATATAATCTGGAGTGGCAAAAGACAAGCTTCTATTTTTTCATATATATATATATATGTATATAATTTTTAAATTTTTATTATGGTTTTATTTTGTAGTGAGAGTGAAGACGGCGAGGTGTGGTATTATAGTTCACCTTTGCAATTAGAAGAACTAATGCTTGCATTAGATCAAAATGAAATGGAAGTAGCGCTTTATCGCGAATTGTCGGATTACAAGGAAGAAATAGTCCGTCAAATGGAGCTCACAGAGACTATTACTAATCAATTTAAAGGAAATAAGAAATCATATCTGGAAGTAGAAAACAGTAAGATCAATCTTCCTTAATTAATCATTCTTTTGATTGACATTAAATATCAAAATTTTTATCTGTATTAAATATAATATTTTAAAAAATAATTACCTCTTGAAATATTTTTTTAGACCTTATACAAAAGATACAAAAAGAACGACAAGAGAAACAGGAGAAAGAGGAAGAGGAGAAAAAGGAAAAGCAAAGACAGGAAGCAGAGGAAATGATACGCAAGATGCATGAGGGTACAGATGCTCTTGATGAACGTACGACAGTAATGACAGAACAGGGTGAAACAAAGTTATTCGGTGATCAATCGACTCCAGCTACGCAAGTACCTGAGGTGGTCGGCGAAACTATTGAGGTCGATGCCGAAACGTCAACCGCGACAAATATGGACAAGACTACGAAAACTAGCACCTCTACGTCATCATCTGAAGACATCGACGAAGAGACGTTAGAAGGAGAGGAGAAAATTGGAAAAGACGGTGAGATTTTGCAACAGAATTTTGTAATATTGTGAATTTTGTTAATAAAAAAATTTCTTCATATTTAAAAATTATTATATTTTATGTGGAACAGACATTAGGCTTCTATAAAATAATTAAACTTAACTATAATTAACTTTTCTATATGTATTGACTTTTTATTTTCGTCTAATTATTTGTTTCCACTAATCATACTACTAATTTATCATCACTACTAATTCAAATTAATTATAATTTATATCATAATTTATAATAATTTTTCTTTCAGGTAAAAAGCATACTATTGTAACAAGATCGAAGACTGGGTCATTGCAACCGCGAACTTTTAACATGGATGATATAAAGAGAAGGAGCATGGCACCGTTATCGAAGGAAGAGCAAGAGAAGCTAGACAAGAGTCTGAAGGATTCCGAAAGCGACAGCAATACTAGAGTAACGCGTCAGAAGGCACATCAAATTGCGTCTGGCACACACTTATTTAAATTGGGCATGGACAACAACTTTAAGTCATATGTCAATCAGTACAGCGCCAATCCCATCGCGTTAAATAAGACGCAGAGAAATGAGGAACGCGACAAGAAACGTCACTTGTCGCACAAGTTTTCGCTAACGCAGGCGTCGGAGTTCAAGTGGGTGGGCAGTTTGACAGGCACCCGTGCTCTATTAGTCAGTACTCTACGCCAAACAATCCTGCAGCTTGAAAGCAATATTCAAGCGTCATTTATGCATACCAATTGGCCACTATTGCGCAAACCGTGGACTACAGCGGTGGGATCGTGTGTAAATCCGCGAGACTTCGCGCGCACTCTTATTGTTCTACAAGCTTGCATTAAATCTGTTGTGTTTGCGAGCGTGTGGCACGACCAACTCGGCCATGTAAAACTGCAACGAGTGACCGCGCTCGAGCGCGAGGAGAAAAAACGTCAAGACAAAAAAGAAAAAAAAGAGAAGGAAGACGAAGAGGAGCGTAATCGGCTCTTCAACTTTGTCAAGTACACGCTTGGCTTGAAGCATCAGGTATGGAAGCAGAAAGGCGAAGAGTATCGGGTACACGGCCAGGGCGGTTGGCTCTGGGTGTCGGCCAGACGTCGTCACCGAGTCTCTGACATGACAAAGATGGGTTTACGCACCGGTCCACAAAAAATTATGGTTCAGATCAAGGATCAAAGTGGCCTGAAAATACTCGCACTTGATCCACCCACTTACGAATTCCTCATTAAAGAGTATTGCCCGAATAAGACGGAGAATGGTATTGTGAAACAAGAAATCAAAGAAGAAAGTATAGAAAATGATGAAGGTATAAAAAATGATGCAATAAAACAGGAGTGTAATATGGAAAATATAAAAAAAGAGACTGATAGCAAGACGAATGGCATTGATCCTTCTTCAATAAAATCGGAATCCCCATCGGTTAAACAAGAAGCAAAGATGAATCTATCATGTATGTAATGAGTTTGGTGAATTTAAATTGAATGTAATAAAAAAGATTTTTTCAAGAATTAATATAATTTAACGTAGTATAATTGAGAAATTATTTCTAAAATGGATTTATATTTTATACATTTGTAAAAAATACTAAATAGAAAATTCTTTTCAGTTTTAGCCGGCATGAAAATCGAAAAAGTTTTTTCTCCGATTATTGAGTTCGAAGAAATCAACATTAACAAGGCACTAACTACTACTGGAAGATTGCATTATCCAAAAGTTGCGAAAAAAACGAAAATCGATGATTTTTTGGCGCGCAGAACACATTTGAAATTTTTGGAAGAAAGAAAGTTATTGCAGTCTGTGAGTACATATCTTTGTAAAATAATATATGTATATAAATATATCTTGTTTGATGATAAATATATCTTATTTTATGCACAAATCTGGAGATAATTTATATCATTCCTTGACAGCGTCAAAAATATTATAAAATATTATAAATTCTGCATTACTAATATATTGCTAATATATTAATAATATATTTGCAAATTCAATGTTTTATAGGTGAAGAAAGAAGCGAGTCAGACACCAAATCAGAAAAGCAAGGATGGCGATTCCTCAGAAGTCGATATGAAAAACCATGAAGAAAATGATATAGATAGTGCCGCTGGCTCTCTGCAAGGTCTCTTGTCGTCACCTGGCAAGCAACAGCAGCAAGCGAGCAAAACGATAATAACCGTCTCTACATCCGCGAAAGAAATGCTAGCGGCGATTACTAAGCGCATTCAGCAAGTGCGTTTACAATATACGACTGCTTTGAAGCTCTGCAAGAACAGTGGCTGTTATTCGCGCTATTGTAATATGAATAATGCCAAAAATAATACCGTGCAAATTAATACCACACAGATCATCACTCCGAATCTATCTATCGACACATGTTATTCGCCTTTGTGCATGCGAAAATCGCGATTGAAGCGCGACTTGATCGTACTGCTACGTAAAGCTAACGTTCTGAACAACAATCAGTCCTCTTCCTCAGCACAGATTACAACGACTTCCGTGAAAACGGAAACTCCAGATGAATCAAAAGACGCGATCAGACGGGATTTGGAATCAGCGGTGGCATCGGCAACTCACTGCAACGAGGAAGCAGTGGCGACAAACGTGACAAAGATAAAGGATGCCGTTTCTTCTCCAAAAAAGATCAAGCTCGAGAATGAGCACATAGAGAAGAATGCTAGTGTGACTACCGTCACAACGAGTAACATCGTTACTACTACCACGACGATTACGACAACTCAGCAGACGGTAAAAAATGCGGACGGCGTAACGCAGGAGCAGTCTGCCGTTAATCGTAACTCGATGACCGTCTCTTCGGAAACTACGACTACAACAACGAATAAGAGCGGTGCGAAGACGGTGATAATCGTGAACCGTAGAGGAAGGACAGTGCAGCGAAGTACGTTTATCAAAGAATTGCATGCCGATGGAACCGAGCGGATCTATACGGCAACGTCGACGGAGGGTAAGATATATTTGAAGAAGGTGGTGAACACGATGGCCGATCGTAAGAAAAAACGTACGCCGGTCAAGTATCCACTCTGTTCGACATTCTGCACAAAGAACAAGCAGCGCAGTATACTAATACTTCCTCAGCATGAATTGAGAAAATTATCCCGCGTCGGTGGTAAAATACCTGTGCAAGGGTTCCATCATCAAGCCAAGGCAAATTTGTCGGTGTGGCCATATCCCTGTCCCAGACCCTTGTTCAAGACTTGTTGGTTGTATAGAACGGTTGGTTTAAAGTCACTAGCTGCTGCTGCGATTCAGCTGAGAATTCTCTGGGCGTGTCTCAGATGGGACGACATGGCAGCCAAGCCGTTGTCCACTGACGGTAAAAATCAGATCACTACCGATACGGAGATCATGTCGCTGGAGATATTGAAGCATCGGCACGTCGGACAATTCCTCGACAGGACTCAATATCTACGTAGAAAAGTTGTCATACCGCTCGAACTTCCAAAGCAAGTCAGAGGTTTGTATAGAAGATAACGTATTATATAAATTCTTATGTGAAGCTTATCATTTAGCTATTTTTTTCTTAGTAACATAATTTTTTTTATATTTATATCATGTACAAAAATTTTGCAGAGGTAACGTCTATAAGGAGCGGTCTAAGAAAACGAAAGCGCCCAGAATCTCCACAAAGCACCGAACCACAAGTCACTGAAGAATGGGTCGACGAGGACAAATTGGAGCTGTGGGAGATCAAACAATATGGTGACAGGTATAGATCAGGAATGATTAATGCAACATGTGTCTGACAATGAAGGACTTGCATGTTATTTCGTATGTCTTATGTTTGTGAAATCCTTTCTGAAACATTCTTCTTATCTTACAATTGCTATGCCACTGTCGATTTCATCGAGCTTGATCAATTTTTAGCTAAGAAATGTTAGATGTTAACGATTTTATATTGTTTTTGGTAAAAAAAGTTGAAATAATTTTATTGGAATAATTGATGACGTATAATAATCTGAATTTTTTAATCGCACTTAATTTTGTTAAAATTTAATAAATTTATTAAATTAGTTTATTAAATTATAGAAGTTCATTATTCGCGAAAGTTTTTCTAATGGTATAATTTTTTTGCACAAATGTTTTTCTAAATTTATCGTAGATCTCTTTATTATCTACGGAAATTATAAAACTACATATTTTATTTGTATCTCTCTCAATAAAAGAACAACAAATTGCACTATCATATGAAACATGTCTCTGTTTACGCTTTTGTAATTTGTGCCGAGAATGATATCCTAAGTGTGAATCTGATCGCTGAACCTTTAACCCGCTTGCTTTCTTCCACTGGGAACTAACCCTTCGCTTGGTGTGTCTGTCCTGTCTCCAGGTTAGAGAAGGCTAATGCGCAGATTATTACTAGGAGTCGCTCAGGAGCACCGCAGTCAGTGGTCGTCAGTGGAAGTAAAACCGTCACCGTTACCACCACCGGTGGCACGACTGGTCTAACTGGCGATCAACTTGTGAGTGGCAAAGCGACACCGGAGGAGATTAAAGAAAAGATGGAACAGCAGTTGCGTATGCAACGGGCGGCTCATCAGCAGAAGCGTGCTTTGCATGAGATGACTCTCAAAAATCAATCCACAAACTCGACGTCGCCTGTTACTCAACTCGTCAAAGTTACAGCTAATTCCTCTCACGGTAAGCTGACCAAACTATGTTACAAATCTGTAAGAAGAAGAGTACGTACACAACGACATATATTTGTGAAATAAATGTAGATGGAGACGAGAATTATATTAAAAGATATCATGTTACTTTCAGATGGCACTGTTAAATTAGTTTCAAAAGTCCCGATTCCGGCGAATCCAAATAGCACAAAGTCGCAATTGACTTCTCTTCTAACGACTCCAACACAAAACAAAACTTTTATCGGTACACGGAGAATTTACATGACAAAATGTAAGCTATTTACTCTTATATTCGAGCGCGGAGATCATACATGACAAAATTGATTTTTTCTACTCTATTGTTTTATTTCAGCTGCTGATGGAACTACTAAAGTTGTGAGTGGTCCTACTAGTATTTTACCGAAAACATCACAAACCCAAGGAGTAAACCAGCAATCTTTAATTAGGGTAACGCCAACAAGTAAGTTTATTTGTTATTTAAAGTATTAATAATAACGAGAAAGGAAAATTTTTTTCTTATTCCCAAAAGATTGAGACACAATGTACGAATTCTCTTCTTGGAAGATTCTTCATTGTCTTAATTGTATTTTTCCAGGCACTAATTCACCTGTGCAAGCAGTGCAGCAGAAAGTGCAAATTCTCAGAACACCAGACGGAAAGTTGCAAGTACGTGGCTTGTTGCCTGGCCAGCAATTGATCCAGTTACCAGATGGAAAGCTGCATGTGTTGAATGTAAGCCAAACTACTGTGGGTACCACAATTGCACAAGGCGCTCAAACAAATTCGACATCTACAACTACTCCACAAGTAATTTACTCGAAAACACGTCTTTTAAAAATAATTTTTTAGTTTGTAGAAGAGATGTAAAAATAAGATATATAATTAATCATTACAATAGAAATCATTAATTGAATTAAAAGATAAAATGAATAACAATAAGTTTCTATAAACAAACAACAATTAAATCACAATCAATAAGAACCTACAAGCGCAAAAGTTCATGATAACTTGATTTATTATAATTAATATATTTTAGTCGAAAACTGTGACCGCCGTTACTAAAGCAGTAACAGAAAGTACAACTACGACTAAAACCAGTCCGAGTGCAAAGGCAACGGCAAATTCGACACAACAAGTGCAAACGTCTCAGCAAGCACAGGTTGTGCAAACTGTTCAACGCATAAAACCCGCGACTATGACTTTGGCACCTGTCACAGCGACTCAAGGGACGAAGAATGCCATCGTAGTTACCAACACAGGACAAACTGCGCAGGTGATTTTGTCGATTAACTTGAATCGAATTATGAATTAATAAGATAATTCTTATTTATATGATTTCCTAAAAAATTATTGAAAATTCAACAAAATACGATATAAATATCTAAATCTAATAGAATTTTATTTAATACTTTTAGAAGTTATCTAGAAAAAAACCTAATTGAGAAGCACATAAAAAAATAAATATTGCAGAGTTTCAAACTCATGAATTCTAGAATTATGCAATATAAAAATATATCGTATATATTATATTTATGCTTATATAAAAATATTGTAGGTAATATCTTCTGGTGGACAAGTAATAAGCGGCAGTCCGATAATGGTTACGAATGCAAATCTGGTCCAACAATTGACGACAGGCAAGGCTCAGTTGACTGCGATCGGCAATCAAGTTGTGATACGTAATACATCTAACCAAATTGTGCACGTGAACTCGGCTAATGGCGGATTTATCGTGAAAAATACCATTGCTGCCAATAAACAGCAAGGTTAGTCACTCTAATTAATCATTTGCATAGTTTTAAGAAAAAAGATTAACTGAAAACTCACCGAAGATTTTGCATTTCAAAGAAAATGCGCTTAACAAAATCTCATATCTCGAAAATTATACATTGAATATATACATTAAGAATTTATACTTTTAGCTTTGCAAACCACACAAACTTCACCAGATAAACTTGCACAATCAGCCGCAACTACAAATACGAGCCCGACAACGACCACCGCAACATCCACTGCGTCAGTAACAACAACACAGAGTTCCGCTACGATTCCAGTTCCGGGCAGTATTGAGGCTTCTTTATTGGCAGGGCAACCACCTGGCACAATAATCAAGTGTGTAACGGCACAAGTTATCAGTACACCTGAGGGTCCGCGAATTGTGCTGCAGGGTTTAACAGGCTCAGATTTCACACCGCAGCAATTAAATATGGTGCAACAACAAGTTAAGCAGCAACTTCTGAAAGGTTGGCTTTTAAGAGTCATTTAAGAAGAAAAATTTATTATAAGATATAAGATCCTGTATGTTATTAACATTACCGGAAACGTATTAGCTTATCTTTTTTGTTCTCGATTGTTATTAACTGATGACCAGTTTACTCGTATTTAGAGAGGCGTACAGTTTAAATTATCATCATATATTATATATGCAAAGTTATTAGAGCTTAAGTTGATAAAATTTCCATTAAGATTTGCGATTATTCATTATTCATTCTTTTTGTCATGGCTTTTTTCTTTTTTACATTATAAATTATATGAAATTTTGACTTGTATGAAAAATAATTGGCTACAATCATCACTTTCTGTATAAAACACCCGATCAACACCCGAACAAAGTATTAAATTATAAGTTTTAAATCGATTTCAGCACATGCAGCGACCGGCAAGCAAGGTATTTTAGGACCAACAAAAATTTACTTAGCTGTTCAACCAGCCCAATCATCAAATAATCAACAACAGCAATCACAGACTTCATCAGCAAATACCTCAGTAGCGTCGACTCCAAAGCAGCAGCAACCTGTAACTTCTCCATCGTCTATCAGTGGTAAACTTTTAACTTTTTATTAATGTTTAGAAAATGTACAATGACAAATGAATGTTATTAATATTTTGCAATATTGTATATATTTGTCTTTTATTAGAGTCGCAAAGCACTACCGAAACCATTCCAGAAACTCCGCAAGCGGCAACACGAAAATCGACGGACAAACCAAAAGTAGTCGTTCAACAAGTAGGACGCGTGGCAAACACGACAGAGGACGATACGCAAAAGGCGAATATAGCTAATGGACAGCAACCATCGTCACAGTCTGTGAAAGAAGGAAGCGAGTCATCGCCAAACAAGTTTATACTGACTCCAGATTACATTCAACAAAGTTAGTATGTCATAAAATCGGAACACACATGTCTAAAGTGTGCTTTTATACAGTTTCTTAAAAAATATTTTTTATGCTACAAGATTTTCTTAAAAATGTGTTTTTTATACAAAAAATAAAAATTCTGAAGTATTTCTTATATAAAAAAAATATGAATTTTTTTATGCAAGGAAATATTTTCAAAGATTTTATATAAGTTATGAGAAAAATTTTTTGGAATTTTCTTCTTCGAGAAACATTTCTTGAATATTCTTGCTCTAAACGCTCTTACTATCTTTGATTTTTAGCAATTAGAAATGCTTTAAAACAAGAGAATCTGAATCCGGAGATAGAGGAGAAATTGTTACAACTGCAACGTTACCAGGAAAAGCAAATGAAGGGTGGCGTAGAGAATTCCGTGACTAGCAATCAGATTCATAATTCACCTGCGACAACAACACCGCGTCCGCCTTCGCGCAAACGGCCGGCGCCATCATCGAACATTCCAGCAGCAGCAGCAACAGTGACAACACCTACAAACGCGCAAGTGTCCAGCGGAAGCGATGATAAAGATGACAAAGACTGGGAGACACCCAGGAAAAGACCAGCAGTGAAGCAAGAAAATCGCGAAACGACCCCAAAGTAAGCGTAGCATACAACATACGGGAGCATGATCAAGTAGCTATATTAACATGATATACAATGCAGTAGCACAACTAATTTTTTTTTATTTTTGATATTCTTTTCGAAATAATTATTAGGGATGTTATTGGAAATCGTGAATATTTGAGAATATTTGTGAATATTTGCGCAATGAGTTTGTGCAGATCGAAACCGTTGATCCTCAAAATTTCTTGTTGCATAAATAATGTACTCATCCTATGTGGATTAGAGTCGCAAAACTAATATTCATCTTTGCTTTTGCTTTCCTTTTTTATGCTCTTTATTTTTCTTCTTTCTGCCTTCCAAATAAACAGAATTGTGTTACTGTATTATATTGTACTATTAATTTTGTTTGGGTCTGTTTGCTTTGCTTTTATTTTTAGAACGCGGCGACTTTATGATAGTTGCTAACACTTTTAAATGTGTTTCTATTCTTTTTTACTTTTATAACTTTTTATAATCATTTGTACAATATATTAGGGATACTGTAAGACAAACAAAAAATTATATATATTAAGATTTAGATATAAACTATATTTAAAAAAAAGAAAAAAAATTTTTATATTTGCAATCCAGGTCATCATAATTGTGTATATTTGTACGTGGAAAGTATATCGAATTCGAATTATGTTTGAAAACATCTTCAAACAAAGTCTGATTCATGCTTAAAGTGTTCAAGTATCATTTCATCCTTGTTATCAAATATTAAACAAAGACAAACGATGCTTATAAGCGTTTTGAGTATGAATCGGACCGCGGCCAAAAAAATACTATCTGATATCTTTTTTTTTATTTTTTTGTTAAATTTTTGTATATAATGCTTTTGGAAATACAGAATGCCTGGATAAAGTTTTTTTGTATTTAATCCCGTTTCATTTGGATTTCGAGTCAATGTCGAATTCAATTTGAATCACATGTACATATGCAAAAATTTGAAGAGAAAGTAGAATTTTGAAAATCAGGATTGAAAATATTAAGCCGGCAATAGCGTAAATGTAGTCGTAAATGATTGTAACCGTAAAGAATTGACCAATCACAGTCAAATGTGAGAAGAATAATCGACTTGATTGATCAGTTTCTTACAACTACATTTACGCTATTGTAGAACAATCTTGTTGGTAAAACACAAGATATCTCAAACCTAAGATATTCTTTTAACTGTAATTTATCTCTTCTGTATTTAACTTTTTGACAGCGAAAATGTTGAAATAGATACCATATTTTTATTAATTTGTAATGCTTTTTTAATGTCTTTATAATTCTTTCTACTCTCGTCGTTCAATTCTCATCGTCTCCATTTTTGCTCAATATCTCTTCTTCAAAGAAAGAAATTTCAACGTTTAAAAAAATTGTATTATGTAATGTACTATGTAATAAATTATACGTAGATGGATTGTTTGGAATCATATATATAATCAAATTTTTTATCATTGGAATAAATGAACAATTGTATTCTCTTCTAACCGAAATTAAAATCATTAAGAGATAAACTGTATCTTAGAATAATAAATAAAAGAACATAATAATAAATAAAAGAACATATTTATAATGAAAACATCTCACAGCAATAAAAAATAAAAAATATATATTTATATTATAAATAGTTTGTGATTTTAGTGATTATCTTATGTGGCACTTAAACTATGTCATATATTTATAAATATTAAAATTATTTCTAGAATGCCGAAAGTATCGGAGGCATTAGATAACGAGTCGTCACCTAAAAACCGATCTGCAAAATTTAAAGACAGTCAAGAGCAGCGAAGAAAACAGCAAGTGTATTCTCGAATGCAGGTTTTATTGTTTCGACATAAGGAACTTCTTAAAAAAGACATTCTTAAAAAGAGAGCTTTACTCGAGAAAGAGCTTCAAATCGATATACAGGTAATGCTAATTACAAATAATATAGTAAATGATAAATATGTAATATTTTACGTCATATATAATAACTTTATATGAAACATTAATGATTTAAATGATATGCGCAAGTCCACATTGTCAAATTGAACTTCAGCCAATTATATTTTCGGGGGGGTCATATAAGCTGAAATATTTATTCAGTTCGTTGTAAATCATGCGTTTATTTATGATTTGATTTGCGGTATCATTCAATGAAATTTGTAACTTTATTTCGTTACATCTTTTAGCAACTTTTAAGGTACTGCAAACTGATTTTCGAAATATTGCAAACCGAATCATGCAATATTGAAATGTCCGCAATATGGTCTAACTCTAATAATGTAAACATTAAATGGTTTAAAATAAATTTAAAAATATCATCATCAAATCTTGAATTGAGAGTCTTAATCGTGAATATTAACAAAATAGAAAAGAATGAAATATCTTATAACAATGTAATATTGTGTACAAAAAATCGCTTNTGAGA
The DNA here is from genome assembly GCA_037157785.1 of Cephalotes varians. Taxonomy (NCBI): domain Eukaryota; kingdom Metazoa; phylum Arthropoda; class Insecta; order Hymenoptera; family Formicidae; genus Cephalotes; species Cephalotes varians. The sequence goes on from JANQDE010000070.1 coordinate 649,917, forward strand.
TTTTAAATTACATCGATTCTTCGAGATTGTAAATATCAGGATTTTCATAAAACCTTGACTTTTCATAAAATCATAAATATCCTTGCAGAAGGATCTGTCAGCGGAGCTCGCCACTAGAACGAAAGCGGAGAGGCACAAACAGGACGAAGTAAAGGTTGGCAGCGCAAAGCGAAAGGCAAATGCTCAAGTGGCTCAACAGGTTAGCCCATCCAGTCGGAGCGGTAGTAGCAGACCGAAAAAGCATAAGAGTCACGGCAATAATACGACGCCTCCTAGTGGTTCGACGACTACGACTCGTATCAAGAAAGAGAAATTGTACTGTTTGTGCAGAACTCCTTATGACGAGACCAAGTAAGAATTCAAGCTCATACAAAAATTTGATTGAATTTTTATCAATGTATATTTTTTCTTAATTGCGTTTTAAAATCATTTTATTTTAATAAGAAAGTACATTTCTACGAGATCTTTATTTTATTTATACAAAATCCCTGATAGACTCATGTTAGCGTTTGTGAAATAGGAAATTATAATATCAATAAAATATTTTTTAGTTAATAAAATTCTATTATATTCAAATTAAAGAGAGACTTTAAGAGTTTGATGTCGATCATAAGATCACATAATGTCGTTGATAAAATTATACAAATAACATTCTTTCTTTAAAGATTTTACGTGGGATGTGATTTATGCAATAATTGGTTCCACGGTGACTGCGTGGGTATAACGGAAGAAATGAGCAAGTCTCTGTCAGAATTTGTTTGTACAGAATGCAGACACGCGAGAGATACACAAGAACTGTATTGCCTGTGTAAACAGCCTTACGATGAATCTCAGTAAGTGCATTATGCATTATCAATAAGAAATTATGTTAATAATAGAAATATTTAGTAAAAAAGAGAAAGAGAAAGATTTCATATGATACTCGATCACTCCTATATGAAACCACATGTCACTCTGAAAAATGATTATAACAAAATGATGATAATACAATTTATTTAACAATTAATAATATATTTAGATTAAATTATCTGTCTTTTTATTATATAATTAAAGAGATCTATCGTATTATATTTATGCGTGTGTGTGTGCGTGTGTTTCTAACATTTTAAATATGTATATAATGCTAATATAAAATTAAATACATTTACATAATTAATTTTTAATTTTATATTTTTAGTTATATTTTTTTATTATATACTTATAGCGCGCATTTAGAATAATGTATCTATCTTTTTTAAAGATTTTACATATGCTGTGACAAATGCCAAGATTGGTTCCACGGTCGATGTGTCGGTATTCTTCAATCAGAAGCCGACAACATCGATGAATATGTTTGTCCAAATTGCCAGCGTAATTCTTCTGTGAACTTTGCTAATATGAAGAACCTCAACGCAAAAGATCTCGATCTATTAAAGAAATTAATTAAACAAATACAGGTATATACACTATTTTCAATTGAATATTATCGATGATTCCATAAATTATTTTTTTTGTCTCTAAAAGAAAATATATCTCTGATGAAAATATCTATAAAATAAGTATATAATTACTTAATTATACTTAATTTCATAGTTTTATATAAATATACAATTATTAGAAATTGTCATTTAAAATAAGTTTCTTTATTTATTTATTAAGTTTCCTTATTACTCATAATTGCTTTTTTTATTATTCATCAAAGTAAAATAAAAATGAAAAAACTGAAAATAATATTTTACCGAATATGAAATAAAACATTTAATATTCGGTTCGCTTAAGATTTGAAAATTCAAAAAGATAACCGTTCAAACACACGATATTCAAAATGTGTAATTTGTTTTAGAGTCACAAAAGTGCATGGCCGTTCATGGAACCAGTAGACCCTAACGAAGCACCAGATTATTATAAAGTTATAAAAGAACCAATGGGTAAGTATCATAACTAACATATTACCTTGGAAATCTTTATTTATCTCTTTAGATAAATCATTTTTATGAAAGCATAACTTTTTCTTTGAACATAATATATTTTCTCTTAAGTGGCAATATAATTGTTTATATATATATCTAATCTAATTATACTAATCTAATTATCTAATTATATGCGCATTTCATTTCAGATTTGCAGACTATCGAATTGAGAATAAATGATCGATCCTATAAAAAATTGAGCGAGTTCATTGGTGATATGACAAAGATATTTGACAATTGTCGGTATTATAACCCGAAGGAGTCACCATTTTTCAAGTGCGCTGAATCCCTGGAGACGTACTTTGTCCACAAGATTAAAAGTCTGAGGGAGAAGTTCTCGGAAGGGAAGTAATTCAATCAAAAAAATCGATGTAATCACATGTGGAATCAGATCGAATGGAAGTGGAAGTGCACGAGGATTAATTTAGTGCAGTGCGTTTTATGGAAAACAGAGAACGGAAATAGTTTGTGCCAGTACAGTACACATAAAAAAACTGAAACTCTCTCTCTCTCTCTCTCTCTCTCTCGGAATAGACTTAAGTATGTAAAAGTAGAGAAGGCACCGGTCTCCGCTATTTATTATAGTTGTGTGAACATTTTCCTTTTCCCTCCCACTCCCTCACTGTAATTTACGAGTTCTCAGTTCCAGTTGTGCTGTACGAAGTGTGAATTTTTAGACCAGAACTTACCGCTCGTGCCGTGTTGCAGCTGATTTTATCTAAAATATACTTTTGTTTTTTGCCATCTATTATTGCGTAAAAAAGAGAAAGTAAGTCATATAGCACGAACACTTTTTAATAATTATATTAGTGAAATATAATATATAATTATGTAACATAATTTTTCTCTTCTGTTCATTATTGGAAGCCCTTTTTATTCGTTTTTTTTTCAATATGTGGAAATAGAGGGTTTGGCAGATGTAAGGTTTTTTCTCTTAACACGCTCACTGGCCGTCCAATGTAACTCTTTACAGTTGTGACAATATCATTCTTAGTCACTCTTCAAACCCTCTTTACACTTTCTACAACACTTCAAGTGAAAGAATTTTGTATAAAAAATGACTTTCTAAGAAAGTGCTTTTCCTTAGACAAATAACATTCAGAGTTTTGTATTATGTCTCATGAGAATGTACACGAGAATATAAGTTTCATATGTTCGCGAACAGTGAACGTGTTATTATGAAACCGCATTCGAACGAAATACAGACTTGCCTCTTTCTCGCGTTATAATATTGTCTGTGTAATTTTTTTACGAAATCTGATTAAAAAGGAAGAAGCAAATTTGTAACACGCGTTGCCCATTTTGAGCATAAAATGTAATGTGTAAGTGACTCTTCTTGAATCACGAGGTTATCTCATCTTTAGAAGTAATATGCTATGATGAGATAAAATCGTAACGCATGAGTTCACTTTAAGTCTTGGACTTATTTAATTATTTATAGTATTTTAATATTGAGTTCTCGCGGAGGTCATCATTTCCTATGCAACGAGTCTAACAACCTTCCAAAAAATATGAAGACAGATTATTCAATCACCGACGTAAGCAAATAAAATATATGAGCTCGAATATGGGAATTTCAAAACTTTGTGAAGATTTACTCTTCACATTATGATATATATCTAAAAAAAAAATGTGCAAGTTTATTTTTTGTATATTGAGAACCTTTTTTCCTATGTACAAGATATATATATACATATACATACAAGTAGATATACGTATGTATATACATATACTTATAAATAGGATACTAGGTAAAGATTTCATAAAATGGTCACGTTCACTTCGAGTTCATGCAATAGTTGTAAGTTCAGAATTCGTGCGCCATTCATCATGTTATGCTATTATTTATGTATGTACATATGCGACCGTGATTTCACATCCGAGTCGCGCGAAAAAGGAGGAATAACGATCGGCTATTTGATGAATACGTTGAGACAGTCGAGAGAAACGCTACTCCATTAACTATTTCTTTATAATGTATCTGCTGTGAGAAAGAAAGGGGGGAAAAAGTGGAATGCAGTTGTGTCATCGTATAGCCGTAAGACTATTTTTTAGGATTACACGCATAATAAATTGTACAAATTCGTTTATCGTCTCGTGCTCACACACAAGCTAGCGATTACGATTCTATTTACTTATGCGTTGTTTTAATCACATAAATAAATTTTCTATGAAATTGTTTATAATCGACGACTCACATTTAGACGTTTAGAGTGTAAGGGATGGGCAGCGAAGTGTGCTGCTTATGTGTATATATATATATGCAACACCACACAACTACACACAAATGTGAAAAAAGGGGAGAGTTTATCTCGAAAAGAAAGGCAATTGTAGAATTCTTTGATTTCCAAACAAAGAGAAAATAAAAAAATCAGTAAAAAATACCGAGTTTGTTTAAATGATACTATAATGAGAAAGAGATTATCGTTTATATTTTAGCTGTATTACTAATAAAAATGTGTAACTGATAGCACACTTTGATTCTCTGTGTGCGTGTGTGTGTGCGCGCGCGCGCGCGCGCGCACGCGCGCGTGTGTGTGTGTATTAGATAAATATATAGAATAGAGAGCGATATTTCTTCGTGCGATATATAATTATAACAAAAATATGAGATAGTTTTAAGTATTTAAAATTTATAGCTTCTGCCTCATATTTTTATTATGAAAATTAGCAAGTGTCAATGACGACTTTTGTTAATTATGTATCTGAAATTTCGAAATCTATTGTTCTCATTAAGTTAATTGACAATTAATTCAATCGGCAGAATATCACTTAAAATTTCCTAGCTATATAATTCGCCATCCCTGATCTAATCTTTCCTTTTCCATATTAAATAATACTACGTGATTTAAATTCAAATTTAAATTCGATTAATCGGAATTTAATCGAAGTGTATCCTAAATCGATCGATCGCTATTGCTGATAACGAAGTTCGTTAAAAAACGCTCGATATTCTTCAGGACATCTACCGCCTTTCGCAAAATATCTTCGTGCAGATATTCGTGAAATCTTTCGCATCAGACGTAAAAGTAGCATCAAAAAATTTCCTTCAAAGCGTAATTAAAAATTCGAAGGTCAGAAGGTAAGAAAGACCGTGTGTCTGTTAGATAATTGAAAATCAAGACAGATTTGTCAAACACGACGAAAAAAGGTATGATCTAATGCAAATAAAATAAACCGATACGTATCAAATAATTCTAATGATACATTTGATATATCACATGATATATCAAACCAGTTGATATACATGAGAAGTCATAAGATTATCTTAAAGGAGACATTTTTATAACGACAGTGTTATTGCAGGTAAATATTGCTAAATAATTATAATAGAATCTCATTTTTTTGGCGAAAATATATAAAATATAATTTTATTATATGTTCATTTTAACACATACAGGCGTATATGTGTGTATGTTTAATAAAATTATAATCACTTTTCTTTTTTCAGTAAAATTGTTATACATGAAACGTCATAAAACATCTGTATATGTCTCACATATGTACGCAATATATGAGGGAAAAAAACGTGGAAACTGTGCACGAGTGCATGAACACGGAGCTGCCGCTATGTGTGCACACACATACACACACACACACACACACATCAGATCAGAAGAGATCAATATCGGTATGGCGGCATAGGAGCGGCTTCGCACGGTGCGATCGTCTATGGTTGACGGAGAGAAAAAAAATGGCACGCGACATTTCTTGCCGGTCGACGAAGTGGCCCTTTGGGTGCACCTCCACGAGGATCATAGGATCACACTAGCGACGGACGCGTTCCTCGTTGACGGAACGAGCGTACGTCGAAGAGAACGAGAGCGGGTCTCGACAGCGAGAGACCGGTTGACAGATCGCCACACACTGCGCCGAGACGACGATTGACCATCACCATGGCGAAGTATGCCCACGCGTAACACACATCGCCTTATCTAATTAGAGTACACGCAGGCAGGCACGCACATCGACGGAGAGCAAGTTTCGCTCGCGATGACTCTCTGTTTACTGTTTCCCTGTCCTTACGGTCGTACGTCAACTGCACAACGATGACGTTTCATAGGTTTCCTTGAGCCTCGTGAAAAAGGACGCGAATTTTTTTTTAAGCGTTCAAATCCCAGAAACGGAATTATCTCAATGCGACTTCCTCAGAATATGCTTGTCTCGAACTACTCTGCTCTGCTCTGCGAGCACTGACGAGCTACAAAAATGCAATTTATAATTTAATCTTATCTTGCCTCGATATCAGTTACTGAGACCGTCTAATCGACGATTATTCCCTCGGGAGTGATTCACTCAGTCATGCGCCAAAACTGAAATACTTCGCAGAACACATTCTCTACATTGCCCAGGGCAATTTTCTATAATGAAATACTATAAAATATCTTTGCAATTGTTGTCAATATATTTAGACAGATTAGATTTGGGTAAGCTATGCGAATCTTACAGTCGGAAAGTAAATTAGTCTCTTCATAAATTACATAAAAGTTATGTAATATACGTTATCATGTCTACAAGCTGCTTTAATATAAGCTCCGCTTGTAAATTTACTATCTATATCTTTTTATATTGTTTTATAGCCAATCTTTATTTGGTTAAAACTACAATAAGATGTTCTTCATTTATAGATTTCACAGAATAAAATCTTTGCTTTCAGAGAGATGATGATAGTATTTGTTTACGACACTGCAAAGTGTTGTAAAGAGGAGGATGACCCTGCCGAGGCAGTTATGTATTTCCATCCGGCTTGGGTATCTCTCACGCAGAGACTGGCTCTGGCGGGACAGCTGATGGGTGTGCATCACTTCCTAACAACATCATTTTCAGCGCCACGCTCTATTACATTGCAGGGAGGAAAGTTTGTGTTAAAGAAGTTTGGACAATATGTGCTGGTAAGTACATTTTATTGGAGAGTGTTCAATATCTATTCTATATCTATGTGCAACGATTTTAGATAAGATGTAACTTAGGAGCAAGTTTTATATACAGGCAGATAATCTGTAATATATAACGTTTATAATTCAGCGATTATAATATAGTTATGTTAATGTACTTTTTAACTAGATATTAATAATCATTAGATAGTAACAGCCATTAAATAATATTAATATCAAAAATAAGAATATCAATATAACTAATAAGTTTCAATGTTACTTTGTCTTTTATCAAGACTTTTTCAAAAAATATAGAATACACAATTTGTATGATAAATGTTTCCTTTACATGTATTAGTTATTACTCTTCTTCGTCTTCTACATCTTTTATTTAGTCGATAGAGACGTTATCTACACTATTATTCAATCGTCGCAATATTTACAAAGAGTTCATTGTACTTTACTCAATGACCGTCTATAAGATTAATAATCGTAAATTATGCCGCTTAATTTTGTTAGGCAGTGGGGACTGATAGAAACATACATGACTGGATACTCGAGAGACGTGCCGACATTCTGGAATCGTTGTTGAAGTTCTTTCACTGCGATCTCGTCCAGATATTGGAATCCCTCAATAATGATCGTAATAGATTCACCGAGAAACTGTATCAGATGTTTGAGACTTATCTGCCAATTCTTCAACATAATGCCAATCTATTTTCCAACATTCCTGTTATTAAACTTCCAAAGGTTAGTGCAGATAATATTAAATGCAAAAATAAAATGCTGCAAGAAGAAAATATGCCCAACATAAATATGAATATCAAAACTATTATAGATATAATTTTATATATCTTTTCTTGCAATAAAAGTGTGTTTCTTTTAATGTAGAGTGCTAGCAACATATTCCTGGAAGGAATGCAAGTATTACAACATTGTCAAGAAATAAATGGCATTTTAGGTGGAGCGTTGTTTTACAATAACAAGTACGAAACAGACATTTACAAATAAAACCATCTTGTTCGATATCGCATTCTTTTCTTAAATTTCACTTTCTTGATATTAATTTTATTAATATTACTTCTGATGTTATTAATTACTGTTAGTTACTTTGACCTTTTTAAGTCGTCTTTATTAATCTTCTTCCTTTCAGAGTAGTCTCAACGCAGCTGGGAGCAGATCTAACGAAACAAATAGTCATAACTGATCCTTACAGAATAAAGGTATTTTTTCGATCAAATTTATTTGAAAGATTTTGAAAATAAATGTAACTTGATATCTCTAGGTAACTTGAATAGAATGATACGCATTTTTATCGATCGTTTCTATTCATAAGAAATTCACAATTTATTAAATTTAAAGGCTCCTGCGGAAAGGATATCCACAGAATTTCACTTGCCAATCGGTGTTCAATTGTTACAAGTGTACATAGAGCGGAAGCAATTCGCAAAACTGATGCAAGAGGCGAATAACGAGCGATACTACAACTCGTGTCTAGATACCGTGACAAAGAAGATATTACAGAGAAAGGTAGACGTGCAAAACGATAGCAAAAAATATAAACGTATAAAATCTATTTGATCTTGCTGTATCTCGAAAATTGTAATAATCGATAACTTGTGGGTCGTCTTGCGTTCAATTCGTTAAACTTTTAGATCGTATCCAAGTCTGGCGTCAAGGAATTGCCCATCACGTCCGGCATGAAACGGGATACATCGAAAATTTTCACGGTTCCTGAGGAAGGCGAACTGGATTCCACGAACTACTCGTCAGTGCCGCAATATGTGTCGTCTGTGCCGCTTGCGATCAACCACGAGTCACCGATCAGACGTAAGCAAGAGATCAAGCTAGAACGTCCCAAAGGTAGTGTCAGTGCCAACCCACTTACACCCAGTGTCTGCGCGACACCATTGAAGGATGTGGACCGAGTGTTACTTGGGAATGCTATGCTTATCTGCTCGTCCGAGAGCGGCGGCGAAAACGAGGGACTTAGAAGCTCGAAAAGTGACGACGATGACATTCCCGACGTCGTCAAAGAGGCACTCAGGTGTGCATTTATTTTCAAACTAATATTTTTAGAAGTCTATGGATCATAATATTATGTATCTCGAAATCATGAATAAGCTTGACATACAATTTTTCAGTTTTTACAAAATAATCGAATTTTGATTAATTTGATAACAGATGCAAACGTTTGAATAAGCTGAGAAATGCTACTTCAAAGAAGAAGCTAATGAAGAGGGAAGATCCGGATAGGAAGAGCATGAGCCTGCCAGATTTAACATCATCAATTAAGCCGCGCTTGAACGGTATTCATCAACCGGAGTTAGACAAAATGTAATTAAATTAATGCTATAATTATCCGATTACCGAATATGATTGTTGAATTAGTAATGGTGCTTAAAAAAATAATTGAAATGATCAAGTTGAATAATGGCGCCGAATCTAATTTCTGTAAAAAATGTTTTATAATTATCTTATTTTACATTCTATTATTATAATAGGCTATGCAAATTAAATGAAGTCTCCCCGGACAACCGCGATCCGAATTCACCCCGACGGAAGCTCACCAAAAGTAATATGCGGCATTCGCGCACTATCGTCGATCCCTGTTATCCCGTCTTCCGATACGATGGTCTACCGGTCTCGCAATCATTGTACGAGCAATATATCGCCTTCCATTGCGAGGAGCTGCGTGATAACGGTGGCATTCACGAACGTCGTAACGACGATCTGCAATCAAGGAGTCTACCAAGCGAGCTAACGAACGTGAAATTATCAATAAATAGCAACCGGAATTCGATCGCGAGAGATGCTCGTGAAGGTACGTTACTAAAAATCTTAAAACAATTTTTTTTTAAAAGAAAATGCGTTTCCAATGTTGCAGAAAAGAAGAGTAATAAAACATATAATAACAATAAAAATAGTAACAATAGCAATAATAATAATAGCGTCGTGAGTGTTCTGTTCGAAATGTGTTTCAAACATTTATTTTAAATATGTATATCTTTAGAATGCGCCAAACCTGGGTACGACAAGAGCAAGCAAGAAACGTACAAGAGATCGATGAGTCTGCCGCTGAAGCCGCTCAACGTCGTCACTGAAGTGTCCAACGGCGATGATCGGCGAAAATCGACGTCGGAGTGTAGTGGAGCTGGAAGTTCATTTGAGTTTCCGCAGAGACGGAAATTGGACGGTTTACAGTTGACGCCGCTGATGTCGAAGCTGAGTCTACTGGCCGATGAGCGAACCAGTGGCTTTTGCAGCCGCGAGACAACGCCGAGCGAATTTCGCGATCTGTCTGGATTTTCCAGTGGAGCAGTCGCGACGACAACAACAAATCAGTTGATTAGGCAGAAGTTGGAGTCCGTTGAAAAGGAAACCAGCGACGGTGAGGATGAGCTGGATGAAGATTGGGTCAACAAGGACGAGTCTGCCGCTTGTCTCGTGAAAACTGAACTCTTCCTCTGCGGCTATCAGAATATGGTGTTGGTGCTGTTGATGGAGAACGGCACTGCGAACAATCCAGATTTGATACATGCTTTGGTAAGTACGAAAGTTTCATGAAATTCATTAGATTTAGGAGTTCAAAAAATTACGATAAAAATTACGAAGGATTATTTTTGATGAATAATAATAAAATGTCACAATAACAATAATATAATAAAATAATAAAATGTCAATTTTTAAGAAAAAAATTAATAAAATAATTGAAAGAAATAAAATTGTCCGAAATTTTTTGTGTTATTTCTGTAAAGATGCAATTTAAAAATAATAAATGATTTGTTTCATATAGTGGCATACTTGCGTGAGCACATTGGGTAAGCTTGAATCGCGGCTGCAACAGTGTCTGGAACCGTTGCCATCCACGGAGAATAAAGAATTGTACAGTATTCTGAATGTGGATCCGCAGTGGGACACGGTGCAGCGTTCTGGACTTTGGGGCGTTACCGAATTGGACATCGTGTCCTGCCTCCACGATAGATTTATGCAAGCTAGTAATTTGACAGACATTATCGTCAGGTAATCACGAAGATAAAAAAAATTTTATTCCTTTTTTATTTTATATATTTAATTTATATTACTTGAAACGCTCCCTTTTGTCTTTCCCATTCAGTTTTAGTTTTATGTGAATTATCCTTGTAAAAAAATATCTTCTAATAGATAACCATTGTTAAAATAATTACGATTTTTTATTTTGTTTCACGCTTTATGAAATTCATTATCTTAGAATCGATGGAAAATTGTTAGATGATAGTTATTGATAGTTATTGTTTTTAAAACTTGAAGATAGATTTTGCCAAGTTACAAGTTACAGTATAAATTTACACAAAATTAAAAAATTCTTGTAATATGACGAAGCAAACGTGTTAAGATATTTATGATATACAGTAGTCGAGTTTGCCCGGTTAAAGACCTTGACATTAGAGAAAATTTTTTTATTTGAGCAGAACGGAAGACACGGTGGTTTATGGTAACCAGAACGGAGGAGTGGAAGTTTTCTATCAGCAAGCAGTGGCACCGAGTGCTTTTGCGGCGCTTCCCACCCCGGCGGATCTAATGGGGATCGTGGCTCTCAAGGCGAAGCGTCGATTGGAAAGGGATCACGGGATCGTGCTACTGTAAATTCAGAACTTATTTCTTTTTCTTTTTAATCACAAAGAGGAGGATAATGCATTCATCATTTCGCTTATTTGCTCTCGGCAAGAGAAATTACCATATCCAGTACAAGAGAGGAGAATCGAACATTACTTTGACAAGATTTTAACAACGGGAGATATATGGGAACATTTTTTACGCATATTTTTGTAATCTGTGATTTTCCAATATACCGAGCGTAATTCCGGAAGAATCGGTGGAAGAGCTTTTATATACTGCTGCAATGTACCTATGTAATTCTTATCGTATAATACGGTCGAGAAATTTTCTACGATAGCGAATCGACCAACCAGTTTGTACTTCATTGTTTCATCACTCGTGCAAACCAATATCATAGAAAATGTTATTTACATATGTTATATATGTTATTATATATAAGATGTCTTAGAATCGGACGGAAAGTAGATAGTATTATTGTTTAAAACTTGGAGACAGTTTTTAAGATTTTAACCTACTAATATATATGAGGCATATCTCAGTAGATTCTAATTTATAAGTCATTAGAAATCTTTTGGGAATCAGGTTTCAAAAATGAAGATAAATAATGTAACATTGTTCCTAGTTTTTAAAGCGAATTTTATCTCAACAAGATTTTTATTTGATTGATTACTATTCGTCGTTTATATATATTTTTATTATAATTGTTTTTTTTATTTAAAAATTATTAAGATGTAGAATATATTGATATCCAAAAAAAATGATTAATTCCAAATTTTGTGAGATACGACACTGTATCTTCATTGATTCTCGGACATCCTGTATATCCGATTTATTGTACATATACATATGCATAACGAGCCATTAATAACTTATTTGCATTTTAATCGAATCAGCGCGAATTAGACATTCAGTTTTATTATAGGATAGTTAAAGGTATATATTCTCCGAGAAAAAGATGGAGATCAGTATTCCGCGAACGCGCTGCGTCCAGTATTTCTAGTCGTCCGACTTGCTTTTGTAGGGAAAAAATAGAGATGATAATAATATTACAAGAATCATCTACTCGTTGTCAATTTTAATCTAAAGATATTTTATGCGACGTTTTATGCGCTATTTTTTGCAACATCATCGCCATCTATTAAATCCGTTTTTGTCTCATTTAAATAAATATGTCGATAACCTCATGCAGAAATCTTCCATGAGACAACAATGTAACTAATTTTCGTAACAATGATATGCGATATTTCCAAATGTTTGTGTTATGATTAATTTAAGTGTTATGCTAATATATCGAGATTTTTTTGGCAAGCAAAGTTGTATCATGTTATATCATTGCGTGCATTCTCTGATGACTTTTTCTCTATCTTGTGTTTTGTTTGAGATGAAGTCTAATAAAGTCTAATAAATTATCGTTCTTTACATACTTTTTTGAACTTATTTTTCAATGCATCCTGTGATTTTTTTCTATAATTATATAGTTAAAGTTATTTATTTAAATATTATTAAAATATTATGTATTTATATACATATATATAATTCTTGAAATTTAATTTAAATAATTATTTGCGAAGTGACAATTGATAAGATGCTACAATGCTCCTGATAGATGAAATTTAATATCAATAATCGCATAGGTAGACATTACATTTGTCTTAATTGTATCGGAGCGTAAACAGCAAAAAAGCATGCTCCAATCTATTACGTAGTATAAATGCATAAATGCATTAAAGGGTGTGTACACGGAAAAACTACATTCTAACACCAGGCGACATAAATATGTTTACCACGTGTTACGGAAAGTAGATGTTTATGAGAAAGACCATTTTATTTAATATACCAAAGGTGACAAATAATATTCGAAGTTATTTAATTTCATTAAAGAAAATAACAGATATCGAGAGAAGAATCGGAGATGTTTTTAGCACAGTTCTTTATGTACATATCACGGTTTTTATATAAATGCAAGAAAACTTTTTTTAATCCTTAGATATTAAGTTTAAGTTCAGATTAAATTTAATCTAAGCCTAATTTAAGTCTATGCTTCAATTTGTTTCTATTTATTCGACTTTAAGGAACGGTGTCTGTACAAATTCTTCAATTTTGTTTTTTAATGCAAATTGAAAACTCGCAAATATTTTGCACAAAAGATTGGCATATATACTTTTGTAAAATAATCACAATCGCTTTGCAACATATAACAATCGGAAATATTTATCTATAATTCCGTTAAATGGAAACTTTTATGATGCAATCCTTCGGGACCTTCGGAAATCTCGCTTATATGCATACGTGTTCTAGGATCAATCGGAGAAATGTGTGCTAGGCGAGCCCACCTCGCAGCTTTAATGACGCATTTAATTAAAGAAAACCCGTCGTCATTACCGATTATTTATGGATTGCTGACCACGAAGAACGTGGCAAGCGAAGAACAAACAGGCCCCCGCCGTAGACCAATAGCGTGACAGTGTGGTGGGCCCTATAAAAGAGAACTCGATACGCGGCCCGCGATACTCGAGAATTCGATATCGTCACAGAAGATACTTTTTATCGTTTTCCTCGATTTCGAAAATCATCATGGTAAGTTGAAGTTTGATTGATTCACCTGGTAACAGAGTTATTTTTACAATTTAACTTGATTATTGATTGCACATAATTGCTTATTTAACATGTAACTGTCCAACACTTACAATTTGCAAAGATGAATTTTTCTGAGATCCTTCTACATAATATCAAAATACCTGTTATTTAACAAATATTTATTTCTTAATTGATTCATTTGTCTATAATAAATTCTTTGTGTTTATTTCCAGACGAGCTACACCGATAAAGGACCCCAGGTAAATAGCATCCTATGCCAAAATGTTGGGAAGACGAGTTTTCTCATCTGGAAATTATTACTATTTAGAATTCATATAGTAATTACAGAGAGAATTACTACTAAACATGTGACGCAATATCTGCATTTTTCAGCCCGTCGGAGGAAAATTCCTCAGTTTCGATCACATCAGATTCTGGGTCGGAAATGCGAAGCAGGTAAATTCTCGTATGCAGAATATTTCTTATATGATAATATGAATACATGAGGAATACTTTAGAAATAAGTCCAGAAATAAAAAGAAATCATAAACATATGGTGTTCAATATATGTGTTTCTGTTCATTATCTATAGCTTCTTTGAATTTTATCAATTTTATCAAGCTATATACATAAAGTTTGTTGGTTTTGTGTAAATCCATTCTTATGATATTTCCTACGTATCACACGGAAAGAATGGTTTTGCTGACGTATCTAAAAATTTAGATCTGAAAATAATTTTGTTGGACCATCAAAATAATTACGTAAAACGTTTAAACATTTTTGACAATGCCGCCAAAATGTTTTAACATTCTAGCAATCAGTTTGAACGTCTTACATAATTATTTTGATAAAATTATTTTCTGATCTGTATTCAGCTAAATTTTTAGATACTTCAGTCGGAAACCGTTCTTTCCGTACAGGAAATATCTTGTATTAAATAAAATATAAGAAATATATAAATTGCATAGATTATACGTGAAAATAAAACATAACTTGCGTCGCTTGTAGGCCGCCAGTTTCTATCGATGCAGAATGGGATTCCAGCCGTTTGGATATCGTGGTTTGGAAACTGGTTTCAGACGAACAGCCGCGCACGTCGTCAGACAGAATAAAGTGAGTAACTTTAAACATTTATACGCGAGAATGTGTAAGCAATAAAATAGATAAATATCAAAATTAGAAAAATATCTCCAACAAATTTATCTTAATTAGTGACTCATTTAACGACGTGAATATGGTTTTCCGAGACGCACAGAATTTTCTAATCGTAGATAGTGTTCGTTTTCGAATCTCCGTACGAGCCTGATAACGAAGAAATGTCGGAACATCTTTCCCGACATGGAGACGGCGTGCGAGATGTAGCGTTCAACGTTGAAGATATCGATACCATTGTGAAGGTAAAAAAAACAAGGCAGATGCTTTTTCTTTGCTCTAAAAATAGAAATTCCTCTGTCAGTAGAATTTCCGTATTGTAAAATGAAATATCCTTTCCGAAATTGAAATAATTAAGAGCAACGCTTTGACCTTTCCCTATCAAAAAATAATAGCAACGTAACTTTCAAATTGTCATTAATTCATTAATATTTTAAACAATGCGTGTAAAAAGGTTGCTAAGAAGAAGGGTGCTGAAATAGTGCGAGACATATGGGAGGAAAGCGACGAGCATGGCACCGTGAGGATGGCCACTTTGAAAACCGTAAATATAAAAAATATAATACTTCCCTACACGATCTGCGATATCGTCCTCAATTAAATCAATGTCATTTTTATCAGTATGGCGATACGCTTCATACGCTTGTCGATAGAACGAGGTACAAAGGCTTCTTCTTGCCGGGTTTTGCGAGAACGTCGAAGGATGATCTTCTCGAACAATTGTGCGTATGCAAAAGTGCGATTCCCCCTATGATAGCAAAGAATAGCATTCCATTCTAAAAAGAAAACTAGAATAATATTTTATTAACAAATCTCACAATATCTCTCTTTGACGAAAAAAAGAGGATATCCTTCATTAAAAAAATAAAAAGGATATTCTTTATTTTAAATTTTAACATATATCTAAAATATCCTAGAATTAATCTCTGATATATTAAACACAAAAGAAACGTCAGAGATACTCGAATGGCTAACTTTAAACTATATCAATACGCTTCTCTTATTGTAGACCGCAAATACATTTGAATTTTGTGGACCATGTGGTGGGTAATCAGCCCGACACGCACATGGAACCCGTTGCGAAATGGTATGTGAACTTATCTGTGTATTTGTGAACATAAATACTTTTATGCTAACGAGAAGTCGTATATACAATATACATATCATTTCATTTTCTCTTGATTTTAGATTAGTAATTGATAACAACGTTTGTTACAATTCATTAGTAAGATAGTAAGTTGATACATTAATACAATAAAATGGTAGAATAAAATGCGTAATAGAACAAAGTTCATGGTACACTCTCGAATTTCATGAGATCCGTAAATTAGATATCTCCAAATTCCTGTCGCTGATAAAATATTCTTAAGAAAAATAAAATACTAAGTTAAATGAAGATTTCTCTTTTTCTTTCTCTCTCAGGTACGAGGAGTGTTTACAGTTTCACAGATTCTGGTCAGTGGACGACAAGCAGCTGCACACAGAATATTCCGCGTTACGGTCTATCGTAATGACGAATTGGGAAGAGACGGTGAAGATGCCGATCAATGAGCCTGCGCCAGGGAAGAAACGCTCTCAGATCCAGGAATATGTCGAGTATTATGGCGGTGCCGGCGTGCAACATATTGCCCTCAATACTAGTGACATTATTACAGCTGTAAGTAATTGCGTATCCTAATTTCATTTATAATGTCCCGCAAAACACGACTATTCAGTATAGAAGCAGCTTCAAAAAACCAATTTTTTGGTCACAATTCTCTTAACATTTTTATTTTATGATTTTCATTTTATAATTAATAATAATTAACATATAGATTAATATTTTTAATTTATTAAATTAAGATATTTTCTAAAAAATCGCACGCTCGCAGTAAGTAGTTTTCCCGCACATTCATTCTCACGCTCCATTTTGTAGATAACGAATCTGCGTGCCAGAGGGATGGAGTTTCTTGACGTGCCCGATAGTTATTACAACATGCTCAAAAACCGCCTGGAAGCCAGTGGCACGAAAATCGTAGAGGACTTGGATATACTACAGGTACTTTTATTGATAATGAATTAAAATTAACTCTGTACAAGTTGCAACGAGTTTACCATTAATTCGATTGCGTTATCGCTTTGCAGAAATTAAAAATACTAATAGACTATGACGAGAACGGATATCTTCTACAAATATTCACGAAAAATATGCAGGACCGACCAACACTATTCATAGAAGTCATACAGAGGCGCAACCATAACGTAAGTATCGAAAGGAAAGTTTGTATAGCATCTAATTTTACATTTATAAATTTACAAAAATTTACTAGTATCTAAAAACTCGAAAAAATTAATTAATATTTAAATAATCATAAATTTAATTTGCTATTTCTTCTTTAGGGTTTCGGCGCCGGCAATTTCCAAGCGTTGTTCGAAGCGATCGAATTGGAGCAAGCAAAACGTGGGAATCTGTAGAATGTCAATATTACTGATATATTTGTAAAATTAGAACCATTAGCCGGCATAAAGTAATCCTATGAAAGAGTGAAGGATGAGTATCTTTGTACTTAATTGTATTGTTCTACTTGTATAATGAGATATCACATTAAAAAGTATAATATATAAAATCCGCCTCGAAATTTATTCAGCACCATCTAACATTCTGCTACATCACTATTATTAATGATAATTCCTTCACATTGTAATAGATCTGTATGCTTTATCGCGTTCGACGAAAATGTCAAGGTCTTACGTTTTCGTCTGTGGAATAGATAATCAACTTGTCCGATTAATTCCGTATTCTTGTATTTATGGCCAACATTTTCGTATTACAAAAATACACAGCATTTTAAATGTAAAATATGTTACAATACATTTCAAAGCGTAATGCAAAGATATTATCTGTCGTCAAAAATCAAAATCACTCTCTCGATCAATGAAATATCTATGTGTGTATGTTGTGCTAGTACGCTATAATTAAGAAATGTAAAATTTGTTTTTCAGACGACATATATGTATATAAATTTTGTGTGCGCACATACGCGCGCGCGCGTACGTACGAGTGTATGTGTATGTTGTGTAAAAAAAAAGCGACAAAACTATTTAAACTGTGTGATATCGGATGTTTTTCGATTCGCTCTCTTTTTTTGTCGTGGCCAAGATATAAGCGGAGAGATATTCTTCATATAAAACTTGTCATATTATCTATAGAAAGAATAGGGATAGGTAGGATGTGGTTGTGACGAGAGGGTTATCGATGAGATTAGGTGGCTCACTTATTAATCACGATCTCCAGGGCATCCGTTGCTCGATAACCTGTCTGCTCACACGCTCGTCGCAAAAATCAGCTTGATCTTCCTCGTTCATGCACTATCATGAATGCTAAGGCGAAAGATATCATGCTGACAGTAGTACGAATTACCCAATGGCTTCAGCACAAAACATTGCGAGAAGGCGTGTGGTGGATCTTCGTCTGCCTGTAATCAGATGCAAGCTATCTGTTATACACATATAACAATATATATTAAAGAACATATGATAAAAAAATCAATGTCAATGTTAACGCTGATTATATTGATTATTAAAATTATATGATCAACTCTTAATGTTCAATTTTTAATGTTAAAAATATATAAAATAAATTTTTTAAATGTTAATCCGCATGGTAGCTTAATCATCGTTCCAATTTGTTCAGCAATTTAATCTTATATCGAACTATCTATTCGTAATGCATCAAATTAAATCAATGATCCCAGACTCGTATATTTGCATAATTTTCACGAGAGTCTAGCCACTTGTTGCACGTGATTTGCGCGTCTGAGATCTCCGAATTAGATACATTTCATGCATGTCCATACATTTTATAACGTAATTATTTTAAATATGACATCCTTCTTAAGCAAAATATATTAATAAAAAAATAAGATTGCGTAGAGAGATACATAGCAATCAAAAATAAAAATAAGTAAGAAAGGTATTGAGAAAAAATATCAAACTGCAAGAATTGAAACAATCTTGGAAAATGTTAAAATAAAATTAAATTTAATATCAAGTTATCATAATTCTTAAACATAACACAGACTTTTAGCAGCCTACAGTGATGTTATATCGAGATTCTATTGCTTCAGAAATGTGTTAGACCAAGATAAAATAAAAGCGATATGCAACGAATATGTTGAATATGTCCGATGTTTCACAAGGCTTGCCTGTTAACACGGTATGCAGAACAACGAAGGAGATTTTGCGATACCTGATGTCTAAACCGTGTCGTGCAACGCAAGCCTGAAGATGTCGTGCTGCACATAAAAGCTGGTACCGATCGGCTTCAGGACAAATGTCTGGATGTACGCGTGAGGTTGATCATCGTCAGTCTGTACGATCATCAATAATCACTGAATATTTTACGGTTTGAGATACCAACAAAAACCGCTTACTATAAAATTTGTTTCCTATAATATTTATCTATATAATTCTATTCTATTTCCAGCTGTATTTCCCATATGTTAAAACTTGTTTTGTCTAATAACGCCATATCTAATAATCTCTTTTTGTACAAATCTCTAGGAATCTCTCTTTTATATATCTTTTTTACGTATGTAAAAGTCATTTGCGGAACCATTAAAAATTGAGAATTAAATTACTGAACTGATTGGCTTAGTATAAAATATAAATTTCACATATGCTTTAAAATAAATAAAATTTTAATATCATTTTTATAATAATATAACTTAATGTTATATTATATAACTTAATGCTTCCATTATATAATTAATCGTATTTCGCCGCATTATAATCGTATTAAATGCTTTTTACGAAATATTCATTGTTACTAGCTATAGCTTTTCTTACCTGCAGCCTTCCTAATACATTAATAAGGACTCCACCATCAAACATCGGTTGCGAATCAATCGCTGTTATTATCCGATTTATTTTTTGAAAGGATAAGCTCTGAAAAAGAAAAGAAAATTAATATAATAACTATTAATGTATCAATTTGTTTATCGGATTCATAAGGATAATGATTAATAATAGTAAAATTTAAAAAAAATAGAAAGATTAAACATACAAATCAAACATATATGGTAAAATGTATAAACTCATTGGCTTGCATAGATATATGTGGTCTTGTACATACACTTGACGCGAGAGACAATCATATCTCCCGATACAAAATCTAATGTATATGCATACAGATTATATTATATGTATCTTCTGTATATATTATATGTTCTCTATATCTAGATTCTATTATTTCTCTTTGATTCCATCTTTGATCTTTCTATCTTGATTTTGAAATTCTCAAACTGCTGCTTTTAAATCAGAATGAGCTTTCTGTTTACAAATAGATCAGTTAGAAATATTGAACAAATTTCCAGGTATATCGACAATAAACTCCGTACAAAGAAAAGAATGAAGGCCATAAAAACATACATAATATCAAGCTTCTGAAAGCTAGAAGATCGGTTGCATTCAACAGAAAAAGCAGCTTAATAAAAACATTTTGCTCTGATTAAATTATATTTTCAGATTAAAAAAAATATTCCTATCTCAATACATATATAGATTTAAAAGTATAATTTACATATATAGATTTAAAAGTATAATCTAATCAGTGCAAAGCGCTTACAAAGCTATTTTTTTCTGTTAAACGCAGCCAATAATTCTACGAAGAGGACATTTAAATTGAACATATAAATGCCTCTTGGATTCTACTGCTGCTGTGATCCCAATGGTTGGTGATCCATTAGCAAGAAGAATAGTTGCAAGAGCACCTTTTGGTGGATTCGAAAGAAGGAAGATATCTCTCGCAAGATGTATTGGATGTGAATAGGTATCGTAACCGTAGACCGATTTCGGACCAGCGGGAGGAAACTTTACTCACAGTTAACTTCTCCATGATTTTAATAGCGCCCTGTATCTGCAAACCCTCGAACGTCATGAAGGATGTCTCCGTCTGGAAAAGGTTATGTCAGTCAGTCGCGAGACCGGGCGGGGTGCTCGTGAGAGAATCGCGCGACGGGACTCGCGGCAGTCCCGGGAACGGACGGGATCGCTCGCGCCTTACGTTGTACATGTTTATGAGGTTCGGCCTCTGCGCCGGATCGTCGAACATCGCGTAATATTGCTGGACGAAGCCTTTGCCGATCGCCTCGTACGGCACGTTCAACGCCATGGTGGAGGACCGACCAGTTGTGACCAGCGACGGTGCGACGAGAGTCAGGCACGTCGATTAATGCGATTTCTCTCCTTGTCTCTGGATACTCTACGCACGTTTCGTTTCGACTTCGGATCCTACGATTCCTACGAGCGCGAAGCGGCTCCGTGCAACATCCCTCGTGTCGTACGTACCGTACGAGCAGGAAACGAGCGGTCGCGGGAGTCGTCTCGCGATACATCGAAGACCGCAAGAACTTCTCGAACGTTCGGCTGCACTCCCCGGCACTCTCTCGCTCTCTGCGCGGGAACTAGTGCGTCTGTCTCGCTTCAATGGTAGAAAGTGCAAACGATCAGCTGTGCGCGTGTCGGCTAACAACGTTCGCGACTTTCTTTGACTGAATGTTTATGATATTGGCCGTGATCAAGTCGGACGAAGCAGCTAGTCCGCTCGCCGAGCGATTGAACGCGATTGGATCCATAAATAAGAATCAATCATGTTTAATCGCTTGGCGAACGGGTTAACTGCTTTGTCGACTGCTTGACGCGCCTACTGATATTTTGATAACGTCATTTTGCGATTGTTTATATGTGTGAAACTATTTTTTGTCTTATATCATTTCGCTAATGTTTGCAAGAAGATCGTGCTAAAGTCTTGTCTTCTCTCTCTCTCTCTCTTCTTTCATTGCAGTAAAGATACATACTTTTTCTAATATTCTAAAAGCGCAAAATGACCGGATAAGAATGCGCGAATATTCAAATTCTTCGAGCGCTCGTCATTTGGTTCGAATTCTTTCTCGAATCGAATACGATTCGATTCGAGTCCGGATAATCGATATATTTCGGCGATTCGATTGGAGTCCGGATAATCGATACACTTCGGTAATTCGATTGTCCCCTTCTCGTTGAACTTTTCGATGTCTCGATCTCTGTGGATAAACTTTCTTCGAAAGTAACAGAATCGCGTGTATTTTCTAAATTGTTGCCGATTTACGAAGAACTATTAAAAACCGTTTTAAAACTAATCGTATTATCTCATTTAAAACTAATCGTATTATCTTGTTTTTCTTGTATTCATTTTCTGCAAATTATAAGTTATTTGTATAAAATATAATATTTTTAATTAATAATTAAGTTTAATAAATTTAATTAATATAATTAAAAAATTATGAAAATTAGAAATCAGTTTTGAATTTTGCAAGTAAAATTTAAATGTAATCGACTGATCAGCTGATCGGAGATGGTGAGATTGGCTCTAAAATTATGTGTCGGAAATTATCACAAGAAATTTAATCACAAGTTTCATGTTAAAGATTAAAATCTAACGAGGGCGTAAATAAAAAAAATTCTTTTTTATATCAGTTCCTTTTATTACTCCATTGATGAATATTTTTAATTATTTCATATTTTATTCCGACATGAAAACATGAAACACGTTACTATGTGCATCTAATAATAATAAATCTCATAATTTTGTTTTTCTATTTCCTTGATTTTATCTTGCTTAAATTCGTAGAATATGTGTAGATATGATCGATGATCTTATCGTTTCATAAATGTCGTAAATAACATCTCTATCATCCACTGCTACTGTTCTACAATTA
The DNA here is from genome assembly GCA_037157785.1 of Cephalotes varians. Taxonomy (NCBI): domain Eukaryota; kingdom Metazoa; phylum Arthropoda; class Insecta; order Hymenoptera; family Formicidae; genus Cephalotes; species Cephalotes varians. The sequence continues at coordinate 672,804 of JANQDE010000070.1, forward strand.
TAGATATTAAGTGGAATTACTTATATAATTTTTCGCATACATTTAGTTTTCTTCGTCGTTACTAAGATTTATGTATTTTATCGTAATAAAGCATCATCGTTCTCCAGTTTTGTTGTAATAATGTAATAAATCTCTCGCCGCGAGGTGTTTCTTTCTTCGGCGGCAAATAATCGCGCGTATCACACGAGGACGATCGCATTGGACGTTTGCGTATCGTAATCGTACGTAAGCACACGAATAAATAAGATAATAGATCTCCCTTCGCCACGCGCGCTCTCCTCGGATTTCATTTGCAGGCGTACGATGATTGAAGATAATGCGACTTAATTTCTATGATGAGTGCAAAGCGCGCGCAAGTAACACCCGCGGTACGATACGTTTATCGAAGCGTTTCGACGAGATCTGCGAGCTCGTAATGCCGATAACCGTAATCGATATAATTAAAGTTGTACTTTGCGTATCTCCGAAAAAGAAAAATAATGACAAACAGCACAGAAAAATCCAAAAAAGTAATTAGTTTTAAATCTCCGAATTACGAGATGTGTTCGTCTTGCGTTTCTTTTCGGATCTAAAAACATTCCTAAGTGTCCCAAAAGAGTTTGCTTTTACGTCACAATTTTGTGTATCTGTCTTTTCAAAAATATCCCAACAAACATATATATATATACATATATATATATATATATCTGTCAAAAATATTATATCTAATTTTTACACAGAACTAATATTGTCAAAACAGTTTTACTTTTATCTTGGACTTCAATTTTAGGGGTTCACCTTTAAACATCTCATCACGTCATTTCATTGGAATGTGCAATTGTAAGATCTCATAATGCTTTTAATTTATTCTGTATAATTTTTTAAAGCTGCATTCATTTGTCGACGATGTCGCGTACTTCTCGCGGGTAAGCGATTCATTACAAATTCATTACAGAAAAAGGATTTCTTTCGGAGCTACTTCGATTTAATTCCAGAAATTTTTTTGAATTATCGGAAAGGAATTTTTTTCGAATTTATAACAATCATCTGTGCTATCTGACGAGATTCGTTGGCGCATTTCTCGGCTCGTTTCGCAAATTTGAGTTTCCAGGATTGTACTGAGAAATATCTCCCTTATTACACATTTACGCTGTTCCTTCGATTGCAATCTTCGATTTTCGCAAGATGATTTTTGGCCGAGCTAAAATATCGTAGCGCGGTCGTGCGTATAACGTTTGATCGTTGCATAATCCTCTGGTATTGCAACACCATTGTGCCATCCGCCATTAACGTCGGAGGTATTGTTGCATCGCGCCGGCGGCTTGTTTTCGCCTTGAGCATTCTTCAGGAGAGCTATAAACATTGAAACTTTAATAGAGTTCCATCGCGATGTGCGAATTGCGAATAGACGAGGATGAAATGAGCGGCGGCTTTCCTAAAGAAGCGCTGTCCCGAGTGGACGGTTCGCTACAAGTCGGCACTATCGGCGACAACAATAGCGCGATGTTGAATGAGCTGAAAGATAAGCGGTGCTTAAAAATACAAAAATGCAGAGAGACAAAAAGAAATATGCAGCTTTGTTAAATACATCGCGGACATGCGTGTAAGATGTCGTCCGTTTGAGTTATCCCTTGTTTACGAATCAATTAGTCCTTTAGGTCGACAGGTACTACGAGGCTAATTAAAGAAAGCAATCTGGGATCGTCGTGCGGCGACATTGACCCGATTAAAAAATGATAAGAAGTAAAGGATATTCTCTCTCTCTCTCTCTCTCTCTCTCTCTTTCTCTCTCTTTCTTTTTCTTTCTCGCGTGCAAATGCGCACTACATTCGTGTTCTATCTCACAGGAGTGAAACTAGGCTAACGCAAGGTCCTTGCTGACGTTATCGCGATACATATGGAGAGTTTCTTAATGATTTTTCCTTACCAAAAGAAGAAAAACGTCGTCGGTTGTTCGGCAACGCTCGGCAAACAGGGGGAAATATGAACGGCGATTGAAAGAATCGGAGAGACGAAAGACGTGTTTTAAAGGTCGAATCGACGGTATTAAAAAGACTTAGCGCGCTTTGCGCGAGTGTGGCGTTCTAATTATAGCCAAAGAGAGAGAGAGAGAGAGAGACCTCTCCGGCGATTCGCGTTATGCCATATGGAGCACGTTTCGGGCAGAGCGCAAAGGGTTAAACAACAGGCTTCGTCCAGCGTGGCGCTTCCCGTGGCCGATTGGCATTCAGCGTGGATCGGCCGGTCCACCGGCCATTAATTGCCCATTATATCGTAACGTGGGTGGGCCGCGGAGTGCAGTACCCCGCTCCCTCCTTCTAACCCGACATCCTCGTCGAAATAGCGATGGGGACGACACTCGGGCGAGGTGTCAGCGATATGTTATACGCCCGAACGAGCCGACCTTTCAAATTCTTCCGTTCCGAGAGAGGATCCCTCCCGTTGAACAAGAACGGCTCTGTCCACGAGCGTGCCTACTAGCCAGTCTAGAAGTGTGTCGTCGGCCTCATACGAAATGCCCCTGTACATTCGCTTCCTCACGTATTTTCGATCGAAAAACCTGTTCCGACACGGCATAGTTTCGTCGACCGACGTTTCTTCAAGGCTCGTCATCTCGACGCGCCGGCTCGGTCCCATCGCTAGCATAAATACATATACGGAGGAGGCTTGGATTTAATGGAATGGTGGAGCGGCCGGCCGTGCCGTTGTCGTCCATCGCGTGTGTATATTGTGTTCCAGCGGCCGCGCTCACGTGACACTCGGATAGATTTGCGTCAATGGTGACCTCCGAGCGCTCGCTCCGCGGCCAACGCATACCATGTTGCTTGCCCTCCTTGCCTGCCTGCCTGCCTGCCTGCCTGCTCGCGCCGCTACGTGCGTACACACTTACGGGCCGTAAGCATGCGGCGTGAGACCGACGACGAAGCGAGAGAGAGCGGCGGAGAGCCGGGACGGTCCCTTTTTTGACCGTCACGATTTCACCCCCCCCCCCTCCCTCCTCCCCCGGAGATCACATCCTCCCGGGAGCATGCGGCTGCATTATTTTCTGATGCCGCGTCCGAGTGTCGTCGGATCCAGCGCAGCGTATACGCAACTTCCGGCCGTCTCGAGTCAACGCGGCCACGCGCGGCGATCCGCGTAGACCGTTCGTCGACCCGGACGGCGATCATTTGAAAATTTCCACGTTTATGCTAATAACTGTCCGTTTACCCGGCGGCTCGTTAACGCTCTTATCGCGATTCGCAAATCGCACGTTTCCGAGCGCCGAGTTTCGAGAGCGCGGCCCGAGTCCCCTCCCGATCCGTTTATCGTTTGCGAATCCGCTTATCGCCGTTTCGACCGATCGCGAACGTCCACACGCGGAACGGAGACGAGAGAGACGAGAATGAATAATGTCGAGAAAAATAAGGAAAAATAGTAAGGCAACGACGTCAATGGATGTAATTACCGACAATGTGGGGAATGCTGCCAGCTTTATTCCGCAGCATATGATCGATGCGAAGCTCGCGTGCACGCGGTATCAGAACCGACACAATTGGAATTGACATCGTCTTATCGATTGTATTCATATGTATTGCGTACCTATAATATAATATCTATAAATAATATCGTAAGCAAGTAATTCGTCGTTGTTCGAATCCTATGCGCCTTGTATTCTCGATCGAATGACCGTTATCGATGTCTTTAAGATCTCAAGGATTCGCTCGATTGGCTGCGGAGCGTATAAAGCAGACGTAGATGTGAACAGACTCGAGATTCCGGAACCTGTTTTGATCTACCGGGCTTTATTTTTAAAACGTCTTCCACGGGGCCTCATTAAATTGCTAATCGCGTGCGAAGACGTTAAACGCGTATCAGAATAATGATAGACGCACTCGGAATCGATGTATCGACGACTTGGGCGACTGTCGTGGAGAGAGAGAGAGAGAGCATAAGAATATGTAATTTAGGAGTCTGGTATTTTGATCTAGATCCGCGCTAAGACCCATCGTCGAGAAGCGGAAACGCCGATACTCGTCGGAGGAAGCGCTTTATCGCGCGTGGCACGTCAGTTTTCCGTCACGTCGGGATTAGATAAAACGTGGAGGAAGGCGAAGGCAGGAAAAAAGATAAATTCGTCGTGTGCATCGCGATGCGATAAAGCGGGTATCGAAACAACAGGAATTGCCGCTGTGTGTTTTACGATCGGTCGCCGCCCATGTAACTTCCGGCCGGTAGATCGCAAATTGCGAATTTCCTTTTCGCCTCTCGATATACCGTGTTCGTCGAGGACGAAAAGAAAAATCGTTGGGAACATAAAGGGGCCATTAGGTCAGCGATATAGAATCGTAATTATTGCGGTTAATTATGAAGCAGTCGTCATCCGATGTCGGCCAATGGATAGGCGCGGTAAGTCCAGTTCCGGTCGACCTTATCTATTATTATTATTTTTTTAAGCCTCTTTTTCTCATCAAAATCATACGTCAATGTCGTGCTGATATCGAGTTTCCATCTAAAGCACGCGAGTGCTACTCTCTCCGGCGTCGACGGTAGACCGCTGGATCGCTCGTCTCTCGCTCGATATCTCCGCAGATCCGGATTCATCCGAATCGGCATCCCCCGCATGATGTCACTCGGAATGCTAAAATTCGATAAAAAGAATCAACGTTGTGTTTCCAAGAAGAAAGATCAAATTGTAGAATTTGGGCGGCGAAACGCGTCGCGCGATCAATTCTGAGACCAGTGTGCTCGTCGTACGCATCTTCTTTTTTAATTTCGCAGAATTGATCGGCGAGACGCCTCCGGCGAAGCGAACGACGTTTTCGCGACGCGAGACACGTTCGCCGGTACAACATGGTGCTTCCAACATCGGACATCGTTATTATCATTGTCGATTGCACGCGTGGGCGTGTACTCGTCCAAGGGCGAGCCGAGAAGCGAAATCGCGCTCAATTAATATGGAGAGGGAACCGTACTACCGTTAAGGATGCTTTATTAAATCTTAGACCAAATATCAAATTGAAAAAAAGATCTCGACTGGGAAGCGTATTCCGAGACGCCATTCAATTTTCGTCAATACATTTACGCATGTAAAATACATAGACCGAATCGATAACAAGAATTCTTGGAATTTTAAGAGAAAAAAAAACTTCTTTCTTCTTCTGCCAAGAAGAGGAAAACAACAATGATATAAATTGACAGAAAAATGTATTGTTAAATTCATAAAGAAGAATTATACCCAGTTTGAATCATTTTTAGTCATTCCTATAGGTCGTCACTGTTCCTGTTCATTATATTGTTAATTGAAACAACAGAGTTAAACAATTTAATTCAAAAAACTATTAAATTTTTAACTCAAATTTAGTTACAAATTAAATTATTTACTAAGTGTATATAAATATGGACTTTAAAACTAAAAAATTCAATCATGAAATTGTTTGATTAGATGTGGTTGTTGTTTCAACCACATGTTTTTAACCGCATGTATTAAAACAATATATTTTGATACAAACACACACACACACACACACACACACACGGAACATAAAAATAACACATGGAACAAAAAAATGTTATTTAACTCAAGGAACGTTTCAATTTATTCTTTTAATATTTAACAGTTGTCGTGCATATTCATATCTATATTCATATTTATGCATTTATGTGCATCACTGTAGATAATTATAATCGAAAAAAAATCTATTCTCCCTCAATATTTGCATTTTTCGATAATATTGACTTGTTTACAAAGAACTATGATTTATTTTTAGAGAAGTGTTCTCTTTCCTGTAAAGAATAGCTGTAGCGTCTCGTGAAACATTATGCTTTATGAAAAATATATTTAGCGTGTATCGCTACTACGTTCTCTCAATTTTACATATTATAAATATTTTTTTAACCACGCAGATACGTTTTGCTATAAATAGTTTCACGCATTGAATCACGAACGATGAATAAATGTCCCACCGTGTTGACCTAGACGTTGTTTTTTCAAGCTCAACGCGTTTGAGACAGACCTTCGTGACGGAGAGAAAGACTTTTTATTCATACATTCTTTCTGCAATGACAATGGAGTTTCTTGGGAAAATGCCTCAATGCACAATGCACGGCTGCATTTTACCATGTATGAGACACGCAAGACGCCGACGCAAGCTATCGGGTCGAAAGTTATTTCGAAGGGTGACGACTCGTTCGTAGCAATCTCGTTCCCCGAATCGTGCGTACATCGCGTCGCGTGCGACGCGGCATCGCCAAGATCTTCTCGTAATCCATTTTCTTAATCAGAGCCGCAGCACGTGCCATAATCGTCATTTGCTGTCGACAAATCGACGAGTCACGGCAGGAAACCGTGCCTCATCCAACGACACATGTACCTGAGCAACGTCTTAACGTATTAATCGAGTCGCCGCAATAATCATATTATTAATGACGACGTTGCGCGCTAGCGCAACGTTTCGAACGACCCCGCTGTCGTCCTCGAGCGCGGCTTACGTTCGTAACGAACGAATTTCGTGTATCGAGTGACGTGGCCTCGTATATAAACACCGATAGTACGGACGTAAGAAGCTATCGCGATACCTCGTAACGTCGCGCTCTAGATTTTCTAAACATAGCCCGCTCGCCGAGAGAAAACGCCAAGCGGATACCTCCGACGAATTCGGGTGGGTTTTCGATGACCGCGTCACGTTTCGGCGGCATTCCTCGCGAGGAACGTGAGAACGCGCGGGAGACTCTCGATCGGAGTCACTCGCGTCACTCGCGTCTTCTCGTACCTGTGTTTTTTCGCGGTCGATCACCCTCGCCCACATCGACGAATAAAAACGAGCCGATCGTCACGTTTCCGAGACGCCGGGAATAAGAATTAGCCCGGTCTCTCTCTTCTTCTTTTCTAGCGGACGGACGGACGGCGACGTCGTCGCCGGAGAAATCGGCACCTCTGCGAGACCCCAAAAGAGTTTCCGATTCTCCAAAAACTCACGTAAAAGCGAGCCACGTAAAAACAGTCGGACATCGAGCGTCGACTTTCTCTTTGATAATGCGACTTACGTCAGCAAGCGGCACTGATGACCGGGAATCGCGCGAAGAGATAGCGGCCGGGGTGACTTTGACTAAACTCCGATTAGCTTATCGAGTAATACCTGAACTATTTTAGTAACGTGGATTATCGGTTTTTTGTTGTTTGTGTCACATGGAAAGAGAGATTAGATTAGAGACGACGAATTATATAATTGAAAGTTTTGTTCTATAACAATTCTGTTGAATTAACTGTCGATTGAATCAATCAGAATTTGATCGAGGTCTCTTTATCGAGTAACACCGTTATTTTAATAACGTGAATGAAATTATCAATTTTTGTTGTTCGTCACATGGAAAGAAAGATTAGATTAGAGATGACGAATTATATAGTTAAAAGTTTTGTTCTATAACAACTTTGTTGAATTAACTGTTGATTGAATCAATCAAAATTTGATCGAGGTCCCTTTATCGAATAATACCCATTTTAGTAACGTGGATGAAATTATTAATTTTTTATTGTTTGTCTCATGAAAAGAGAGATTAGATTAGAAACGACGAATCATACAATCGGTTAAAAAAGTTCTGCTCTTGTTGTAGCAACTCTGTTGAATTAAACTACCGATTGAATCGACAGGAGTTTGGTCGAAGTCGTCCCTTTAGTGAGGATTGTTAGAGGGCAACGTCGGGAAGAATTACGCCGGTCTCTCTTCTCCCTTCAGCGGGAGAAAAAGGGCGCGCTCGAACGATAGGCGTGTCCGGCAAACCGATTCGGAAATCGCTCTCGCAAACAGGAACGCCGATGCTCTTGAAAAAATGTGGGACGGCGACCCCGAAATCGTTCCGTTTCACGCTCCACCGTGGCGCGTCTCGCGCGATGGATCCGGAAAACGTGGCGCGCTCCTTCCATAGAATCTGATTCGCGTTGCGGACGTGAATCCGCACATCCGGAAGTGAATCAACCGTGCGCGATCCCTCCGGCTCCGGAGATTCCAAAAAGCTGCAGTTCCCACGAAGTCGATCTTCGTCGAAAGAATAGAAACGTCAAGCTTACGTCAAGTACGAAAAATGTCGAAACCCGCAGCCATCGTTCGCGAACCGTCTCGTCCGGTTCCCGCCGTTTGTGAGTCACCCGTTTGTGACTAGACAAAAACACGAGTAGAGAACGGGGCTAGGTCGTGGGAAAACGGAATGAGGAGGTAGAGGATGAGGATCTTTTTTTTTAGTTTTTAAGCCCGTGACACACAGAAAAAAACGTAAGCGGTAAGCGAATGGCCAGTCACATTCGTAAGGTAATAACGTAGGCAGTAGCAAATCAAGAATGTTGATTTGCTTATTGCTTACTTTTCTTACTGCTTACGGAAATGTGCGAGAGCCGTACATTCGTCGTATTACGACAAATTTTTCAAGGATGTTGATTGGCTATAGAATAGAGAAGTTCTCCCGAAATTCTCTATCTTGCAGCCAATCGACGCATTCGAAAAATTTTTCATATGTACAACTCGATAAATGTAACGTCGATCTTAGAAAAAAAAACGGGAAAAAGTGAATTAAATTGAATAAATTAAAATTAAATTAATGTATTCATTTGATGTATTACATTAAATTAATTAATGTAAATTAAAACTAGTCTACGTTGATAGAGATGAACATTATTCCCATTTGTCGGGTTTGAACCCCAAAAAAAAAAAGAAAGAATAGAGTTCCAACTTTTTCTCCCTAGAGAAGAGGATACGGAAGTCGATAGTTCTCGGCGAGGGATAGAAAATGTGCGAGCACACTTTCTCAGCGAAGACGATCGGCCATTGCGAGAGAAAGAAAGGAGATCCGGATTCATTTATATGCATTTATTTCGCAGCCTCCTAAGCGCAAATCGCAGACGGCCCACGTTTCGTACGCTGCGTTCCGGGACGATCGGTAGTCGCGCTCGGGAGAGGGAGAGCGCGCCGATAAAACTACATTCGCGCGCTCTCGTCGCCTCAGTGTTGCCTACGGTGTACACGAACGCATCGCGCAGTGACGTCGCGAAGCGCAACGAGGCGAAGCGAAGCGGAGTGAAGTCGGGTCCGTCTCGTCGCGCGACATAGCGTGGTATTCGTGTTGCAAACTGTGACGTCGATGCACGCGCGCACGCGGGAGCAGAAAGAGAAAGAGAACGAAAGAGCCAGAGAGAGGGAAAGAGAAGGTGACGCGGAGGGAGAGAGCGGCGACACCCGGGAAGTGTAACGCGGCGGGTAGAAGGATAGACGAGCCGATCGGGCTGGAGGGAACGCGACGGTAAACGGAAGCAAGAGGCGAGCGCGACGGAGCGAGAAGATCCGACGGGAGCGAGACGAGAAGAGAGAGAGAGAGAGAGAGCGTCGGACCGTTGTAGCCGAGTTCGGCCGACTCGGCCAATCGGCTTCGCGCGACCCGCGCCGTACTTCGTAGGGTGGTAGCGCCGCGCGGCGCCCCGCGTCATTCGTCGATTCGCCTCGACCGGCGGCGTGCTCGTTGACCAGCGTCCGATGAGAGGTTAGGTCCGCGCCTGGCGAAGATTTCCCGGTGAACGATCCCGAGAGCGCGCCGCGTCCCCGCGCTCACGCGGGGAGGAACAGTGCCGATCTCTCGTTTACACGTCTGTGTTGTATTCGTGCGCGCGTGTGTGTGCCCGCGCGTCCCGACCAAAACGGCGCGCGCCTTCCAAACGGAGAAATAATGTCGAGCAGTGTGTGTCACGCGCCCCTGCCAGCACGAATGGAAGCGTTCACCACGAGGCTCTGCCTGCGTGCGGTCGATCAGTATGAGCGGCTTCTGCAGACGCATTTCAACAAGGTACGCCCTGCGACCCGCCGATTCCGAGGGTGGTGGAATTGGCGGGGGGAGTGAGGGGAAAGTCTCGTCCCGTGCCCTTTTCTCCCTTTCCACGGCTTTCGCGAGGGTCCCCGCTTCGCGAAGGATCGATTCGCGTAATCGCGAATTACTGGCGAGACGCGTCGATGGAATGTGGAGTGTGAGATTGACGCGCGTACGCGCGCAGCTGTGTCTACACGCTCTAGATTGGGTAATCGACGATAACCGGGCCGGCCACGTCGTTTTGCGAAACGCGCCGGGGCGGCCCGGCGAATAAATCCGTGATTGACCGGGATGCGCGTCGCGCAACCGATCGAACAACCACCACCCCGGTTTCCAACGGGAGATCATTGACCCGTTGCACATCGCATCCCGTTTACCCGCGTACACGATTTCATCTCGCTCAACGAGCGCCTGTATATCATACAGGGTGTCCCAAACGAAGATCATATATATATCGCGGTAGACGTTCGCTACCGCTAACGAAACGACTTAATTGATGTTCCCTGATGAGCAACAAAGCGCTCGTAATTTATGTTCTGTTCAAGGAACACGTGTTTTCTTAGAAATAGATATGGTACACGTAGATAAAGTACGCAGAATATGCAGGAAAATAAGGGAAGGGTATGCGCGTCAGAGACAGGGAAGGCAAAAAGAACCGTGAATGAAACGAGATAAAGAAGTTGTACGTAATCCGAAATAATATTGTTGCGTCCCTGAGGATCCATTGCTTATCTCTCCGTATCTCTCAGTAAATCAATAATCATCTGAAGATTATTGATTTTCCGGAATTTTTCGACCCCCGCCTTCTCCGTTCTTTGTTCGAATTCACGGAATTCCTATCAGAGAAATTCGTAAAAATGTGAGAAATTTTTTCCTCAATTATACAACAGATTAAAATGAAATAATATATAAGCCATTAAAAGACTTTCAGCTTTAAAACTACGCATCTTGCCGTTTTATCAGCCTTTCTACTCGACCAATACGACGACTAGTAGAGTATTTCTTTCTGAATTTAATTTGTTGATAGATATTAGTCAGCGTAAAACTTCTTTTTTAAGATGCGAAAAAGAGAACGACGGAGAAACACATTCGATGCAGCTGGCGCAACAGGAGGTCGCCCGGGCAGTGACGTACACCTTCGTTCTTTCGCAGCTTTCCAACTTTCTTCGCCTCGCCCCGCTTCCTCGGATCCTCCTCGGCTAAGATTCCCGTCCCGGATAAGATCTCGCCTCGTCTCGCGGTATCGCGAAAGGCGGATATCGACGATTAATCACGATAGGGAGTCTCAACACGTGAACACACAACAATGATAGGTTTTCCTATTAATTATTGTGACGCACGCGCGCATTACCTACCAGCACAGTCATCGCTGATGATATGTAGCGACGTTCAATACACGTATCGCGCAGTTCGACGCGGAGAAAACGAGAAGAAAAACGGGGGAGGATTAGTTCATGGTTTACGGACACGAGCTTCGTAAAATTTCGCTTCGATTGACGGATCAATCGACACGGAGAACGAGATCGGGAGAGAATCGAGCGATGTTCGCCGACAGGACGTGTCGTGACCTCAGGCTGGCAGGTTGAAAGGGTCAAGCATGCAACCTAGTTCGAGCGGGAAACCGCTCGGTAATGCCTTACGATTTCGCGGAGCGATACGCGGCTGCGAACAGATCGCTCGAGGCGCGCGGTGACACAGTTTTGTGCGCGGATACACTTGTTACCGAGTCGCACGCGGAACGAGTTGAGTTACGTGCGTTTCGCCGGCGATAATTTAATGACGGGGATCGCGGGTGCTCGTAACGGCGCAAGTAACACGCGGGCGAATTCTGATCGTCGCGGAGGGTAGGACGACGAGCTCGCGCGGTGTAATCTCGTTAAAGCGTCGCGTTACTCGCGGCACCATTTACTCGACTCTATTTTTGCCGCGGGAGCCATTAGCGGCGATTCGAGGCAGGACGGGCGAATTAAGCCGAACTTAACGGACGATGGCTACTCAGCACGCACCGTCGTTATGCAATTAAAATATTCGTTTATGTTTGTTTGTTTTTTTTTTTTAACGCCGGCGTAATCACCCGCCGTGTTTTTACATATTTTACAGTCAACTTTCTTTTCCACTTTACGGCTCCGCTTGTTAATTTTTTCCATTACGAGGGGAACATTTCCGCGACGCGGATACATTGCTGCGATTTATCATCGCGTCACTGAACAATCTTCAGTTGTTTGCGATATTTTGCGGTAATCTACGATGTGCGATAAGATTATACATTTCAGCTTTAAATACAGATAGAAATCGTACGGAGTTGAAATAACATTTCATACAGCTGTGCTGTACTTCTCGTTTGATTCTACCATCAGAATTCATCATGAAAAAGATCGATGAAATTAGCGATAAAAGAATTCGTTTGTTTATTCAAATTGTAACACGGTGTATTACATGAAATGTAAAGAGAAATCGAAGGAATCGTAATTAGAAAATAGGAAATCGGCATGGAAAGGCTGATTCGAGTCTAACGCGGTCATTGATTGCGTATTTTATGTTCTAATATTATTAACGAGAGATTGCGATAAGTAACACTTCAATCGGGGCAATATGTACTTTGAAAGTGAACATCATTATTATCTTGTCCCAGTCGCAAAATAAATTTGCTTTAAGCAATTTTTTATTAACGAGCCAATAAATTTGTCTGGATTTAATGATTCTCTCTCGTATTACACTAGCGAATTGCGTGTTTTGCGTCTCTTGACCAACCAGAAGGGATAATCAGTGTGATGTAATTTGTGTGGACATAAAGGCGACTTCGATCAAATTTCTTAATCGCCGATTATTAATTCAAGATTGCTTGGAAATTTTTAGCTACACGATTCGACAATCCAATCTTTTTGTATTCCATGTGTTAAATAACGAGACATTAATAATTCTATGTTAACAGAATAGTACAGGTGTTGCTTGATAAGTTAATCATCCGATTAAGTTATAATCGGAATTTCGTCACCCTAAGGCTGCAAATGTCGTGCCGCATATTAATGAGTCAAATTCGCAGAATTAATTCGTCATCGGGTGAAAAAAATTTCAAATCCGTGGACCGGTTCAAATTTAAATCGAGTGCAAAACTAGTCGGCGCACATCCGCGTTGCCTCGCAGTAAAACAGCCTCGACATTTCGATCGTCTCGCCCCCGTTCTCAGCTCCCTCCCGGGGCGATCGCGAACACGCTGGAATCGGCCCTGCGGCGACAAGTGGCACGTTGCAGCTTGAATAAAAGTCACTGACGTCAGTAGGTAGCGTGAGACGCGATCCGTATTTATGAAACGATCGCGCTTCGAGTTCTAGTTTCTTTTTTCCTCTTCTCCCCTTTCCCTCCGCGTCCTCGTCCCGTGAAGCACTCACAACGGGTATCACAGATGATTGGTTTTTGTCCGTCCTTCTTTTTGTCGACTCTATAATAAGATAAACTAGACTCTGTAATGAATAAATCACGGCATTTATCTGTTTATGTATCGGCCAATAATAGTTCCTGCAATCTGTCAAACAATAATTAGTAACTAATCAATTTGCCAGTCGTAGACATGAGACGCCGATAACGCGGGCCGATGATCGAGGCCGAAATCACGGTCGAATCACATGAACCTTGTCGCGGATATTAAAATGAATGGTGTATCGCGATATCGAATATTCACGTCGAAAAACGCGGGTTAACGCGACTTAGTGCGAATAACAATAAACAGCCTTCGCGCGCACGCAGTCGATGAGTTTTCCATTTCGGAGTAACTCGGATCGTTGCGATAGGATCGCGAAAGTGATCCTCATGATGATCGATGAGACAGATCCGGCGTGACCGATCCGGTGTAATCGATTCCCCCGGTTCCAGACGACTGAAATTTCGAGGCGGCGCGCCCTGTAGCGTAACACACTGTCCCGGTTGGATTAAATTCTTAGTAGACTTCTCTGGTTGCAGCCCTCGAGCAAAGAGCAAACGCGATTGAGCAGTCATGATTCGATGGGCAACAAGGACCACCGTCGACAGAAGGATGGGTCGAGTAGCGGCGGAAGCAGCAGCAGCACTTACAGCGCCTTCCGTCAATGGCGACGAAGCACCTCGATGGGCTCCCGTGGCAACCGATCTAGCAGCGCCGGCTCCAGATCCAACTCGCCCAAATTGCCCAACGATCCGGCCACAATGCGGAAGATGGAACAATTCCCCCTGATCCTGTCCGATGCGACGATGCCGGACGAGGATCTCTCCTTGAAATTCCTCGCCTTGGTACGTGTGTTTGCATTCGTACATAGCTAGTCTTTCATTCGCGCCACATTTTCCGGAAAAACAATTCAATTGATTGTGCCATCTGACAATGTTGTAGAACGCTCTGGATTTGACGGCGCCGGCTAGCGACGTGCTCTTGAAGAATCGACTAAAGTCCTGGTTTCAATTATCGGGCCACCCGGACGACTTTGCACCCGCTGGTCCTGGTACCGTTTGGAAGAGGCGAACGGGCGGCGCTGAAAACATGGAGCGTATCGTTTACGAGACCTTGAGCAAGGAGGAAGCGTTGCGGGATTGCATTCCAAGGTTTGCTCGAAAATCCTTTCGTCTTTTATGACGTAAATAGTAGTAGAACAAATCGCGGGAAATCAATCGTCGTTCCTCCTCGCAGATATTACCGAGAAGTCGAATACAAGGGCGATACATTCATCGAGCTGCAGGATCTGCTCTTTGGTTTCAACGATCCGCATGTGATGGACATCAAGATGGGCACGCGAACCTTTCTCGAATCCGAGGTATCCAAGACCACCGCCAGACCGGACCTCTATCAGAAGATGATCGCCGTCGATCCGAACGCGCCGACCCAGCTGGAGCACGAACAACACGCCGTGACCAAATTACGGTATATGCAGTTCCGCGAACAGCAGAGTTCGACCTGCAGCCACGGTTTTCGCATCGAGGCGATGAAGCTGCCGGGTGCGCCGCCAATCACCGATTTCAAGAAGGTCAAGTCGCACTCGGAAGTGCTCGACATCATGAGACAATTCCTCGGCAAGCGCGAGGACACTCGCCAAAAGATCCTCGCGCGCCTTAGGAACTTGCGAACCAAAATTGAAGAGTCAAAGTATTTTGAAACTCACGAGGTACGATAAGTCAGTTTTTGAACCTTACATCGATTGTAAAGTCCATTTTCCATCCATACATCTGTTTGTTATCTTATTTTTCGATAATTTTTAGGTAATCGGCAGTAGTATTTTCATGATTTACGACAGCGAAAAGGTGGGCGTTTGGCTGATAGATTTCGCGAAGACGCGAGAGGTGCCGGACGGACGGAAGCTCACACACAGGCGTCCTTGGGAGGAAGGCAACCACGAAGAAGGTTTCTTGTACGGATTGGACAATTTGATTTCAGCCATGGAAGAAATTCGCCTATAATCTTCATAAATATTTTCGATGTTTGCATGACGGAACTCAAAGATTTTTCTATGTTACGAAACATCGTTTACTCATGTACATATAACGAGTGAAAAAAGTATTCGTATTCCATCGTTTATAAGTGATTTTTAATTAAATATAAGTGCGCCAGTATCACGAGAGCATCGAGAAGTGAAATATATCATATAAGTGAGTAAAGTGCTGATCGCCGAAAAGTATATTCGTTTCGCTCACTTTCGCTCATCTTTTGGTCTTGTTGCAAATTTCCAATCGTCGTTATTTATATCGTCGATATGTATGTATATTTAATGTGAAAGACTGCTTTCTATTGCATTTCACGCGCATTTTTGTAAGACACGTATTTCCAAACAAAACTCGCAACACATTACTTTGTGTACAAACGCGTAATGTACAAAAATAGCTTTTAAGATAACGATAAGTAATCTAACATGAGTTATGGACGAAACTTATTTATATATGAGGAGTGCTTACGCCGAATAATAATAATAATATTCTTACTTTTTTTAAAGAATACTTGTCTCGAGTCGCTTCGTGTTGTCGTTTGAACTTGTAGGAGTAAATAAATAATCTTTGTGTACACTTGTGTCCAGAGGCTGGTTTTATCCGTTTTAGGCAGCGGTACGACGGATGTTGTAAGCTCGAGAATTTTTGTATTTAAAATATAATTCTATAAAAATTGATAAATGGCCAAAAAATTGCTCGAAACAAAAAGTCACGGTCAATCCGCGCATTAAACATTTTTCGAAAGTATCTTGCCTTTCAATTCTGTTTTCTGAAAAGACGTTTAGAAGACAGATAATATACTTCTTTATATTCAGCGATTATTTAAATGAGAATTTTGTAAAAATCCATCTTTTCATATCTTACTGTCATGCCTCTGAATACATTACAATGAAATATTTTCAGTTTTGTTTACATCATTTTTTTTTTTATGTGTGTATAAAGGGAAAGAAGATTCAAAAATATAGGTTATTATATTAATGACGACATAATAAATACATGAAAGAAAGATAGTGAAGCAATTAATAGATGCTTATCAATCGATCATTACAGTTCATTAGACTCAGAGCTTACTCCAAGATCGATAATCTGATCTGTTTTCTAGATCTATTTCATCAGGCATCGTGTGAGTTGCATCATAGCATTCGTCAAGTACGGGCGTGTGTAGAACAATTTTTTGAGTTTCTGCTGAAACTAACCGTCTTTCGTTATACATTCGTGTTTTCTGTTCTAATTTTCTTCATTCGACTTAATCTACATCAAAATAATAAGTAAATTTGCCGTATCGAACCCACAACTGAGAATTTGGGATTCATCAAAGAAGTGATCACATGATAATAGCGACGACGTCTAACGAGTTATGTAATCCCAAAAGTTTCTGATTTAAGGACACAAAAAAGGTGATAAAATGAAGCGATTATTTTTATTTTTTGATATAATCATCCTTTTTTCAATACACATTTTTTAGAACGATGAATCAATTTTTTTTTTAATAATAAATTTCCGACCGCTATATGAATACATCAAATAAATTCAATCGCTGCCACTTCGGTCAAAGCTAGATGCTGGTGCTCGATAATATTTCTATTTTAAATTTAAACACGATAATTCAATACACATTCGAACTAACACGCGCCATAATTTTTTTTATTTACTAAAAAGATATTTTGAATTTTTGTTTTTAATAATACGGAGATTTTATTATTCATTGTATGACGTATTAGTTTTTATTTTCAAGTTTAAAGTCCAATTTGCATGGAGAAAATTTACCAGTAAATTTATCTTACTCACTTTCTTTGTATCCTTGCAAGAATCTTACTATATACATCAGTCTCGTGTTCGTCATCGTCCGTTTGTATACATACGTAAGTGCGTGACAGGCGGTTGGCCGAGCGCGCGATCTTAAAAATAAACAACGTGAAACGGGCGAGCAGAGGTGGAATGAGTCGCGTTCCGTGCGTCAGGTGCGTGTGCAAGCGCGTGGAACGTGCGTGCGGTCGGGTGTCACTTTAACTCGCCCATGTGCTTCAACCTCGTGTCCTTTCGTTCGCGACGTTCGTGCCGAGGTCCTCGCGGGCTTCCGAGTAGACGTTCGTCGTTTCGTTGTTTCGCGGATTCTCGCGCGCGAAATCGCCGACTGATTTTCAAGGGTGCAGATTCGTGAGAGGATCTCGATTCCAAGGATTCGCCGCGACAGGTGGAACGCACGCGCGAATCCCTGCGATCGGCGACATCGTGGCGCGGCGCAAGGACGAGGATCGTCCTCTGGAGATCGTTCGTCATGGCGACTTCTCAGGATCTGGAAGACGACCTGATCATGCTCTGCCACGATCTCGATAGCTGGACGCTGAACGGTGAGGCATGGCGCGAGATATTCTATTAATTAGCGATAGTTCGGATACACACTCGAGCTGAGTCGGATCATTAAACGAGGCTGTCGGCGAAACGGCTGATTATCGGAACCATTGTACGAGGAGTTGTGGATATTACGACATTCGTTACGAAAGCGCCTCGTGACATTTCGGGCTCTCTAACGAGACAGTCGACGAGTGGATTGGTTCCGCACATCTGTCCGACGAAAACGGGTTTCCGTTCGTTCCTGAGACCCGATACCTCGTCGTAAAGTACCGATAACACGGTATTCCCGCTGCTTTATTCAGAGAGTAATAAGCCGTCGCAACGGAGGAAAAATCGAGGAAGGCGCATAGGAATTTAACGGATCAACCGTTAATGCCCGCCGGGGACCCGACCGTGTAACTTTCTTTTCGATTAATAGAGGAAGATCGTCACTAGCGGCACGAAATTCTGCGTCGCTGGAAAGGAATCTCCTCTTTACTCTTGGCGCAAACAAGATGCCATGTCGTACGTGAGAAAGGATTTTGACGATCGGAATCACGCGCCTTGTCGCAATCTTGTTTATTACACGCGCGTGTAATCTAACGTAACGCCTTATGTCGTGCCGTTCGACGCGTGAATGCACACTCGCTCGATTACACACTTTCCTCGTTGAAAACTATGCCGACATGCGGCACGCGCGATTACGTAAAACATGGCCTGCACGGTCTAAACGCGCCGCGATCCTCCCGCATCGGCGAGCGGAATTATTGCCGGATAGCGTGCAAAAGTGAAAACGCTTGTCAAAAATAAATGCCATTTAGTATAAATTTTTTATGACGATGTAAAGTAAAAAAGGTTTGCTATTCGACAATTAATTTTTATTTATTTAAAATAAATAAAAATACAAATTATTTTATATTTATGTGTCGTGTGTTTTTTGAGTCGTATATGATATTTAAAGATAAAAAGCATTTTATATTTTATTTTTATATTATACAATATTTTATACACGGAATGAACGATTTTGCTGAAGTATCTAAAAATTTAATCAAATCGGAAAATAATTTTGGGCCATCAAAATAATTATAACGTGAAACGTTCAAACTGGCTGCTTGGAACGTCATAATTTTTTGCAGCATTTGCTCATTATATTTGATTGTCTTGCATAACAATTTTAATAATTCAACAAAATTGTTTTCAACTCTATATCCTTTATAAATAATAAATAATAAATTTTTAAACATTTCAGTAAAATTTTTCTTTCCGTGCACGCTTATGATACCTAATGAAAACTCTACCGTAGCGTACACGGTAATATGAGTATTACGAAACTCATTAGGCTGCACATTAAAGTCCTGGTCGCCCACGAGAGTCATCAGAGAGAAGTCACGTGCGCGGGCGCTTCTGACACGCGAAATATACATCCGCGCGCGATGCGCTTCCTGGATTCCGACGCAAGCGGAATCCGAATGACTCGTGGGACTCCCGGCCAGTCTCGGCGAGTTTTCGCGTCGCGAATGTTATCGAGTTATCCAATTGGCAAATTGAATGACAGCAATTGACTCGCTCGCGGTTTCCTTCGTTGCGGGCTTTTTCTCGTTTCGGATTCATCGAGGTTCGTCGCGTGCGCCGTCGATGCTTTCTCATCAACCAGCGCCGCCTCTCGCGAGTCGCAATTCCGCAGACGGTTATGAGTTTATGACTCCAAGGGTTCCCAGAAGTTTCACGGCGAGCCGTTCTATCCCGTTGTTTCCTCGATAAGGTCAACAGTAGAGTAGTTTTGTTCGGATTTAACACGCGCGCGAGAACAATCACAAGCCTGAAAAACCTCGCCAGGAAACATCGCGAACTTTCGCGATTGTGACACCTCGAGTTATTCTTCCTTGAAGCGAAGAATTTGAAATTCCTTACTTATTCTTTACACGAAAAGAACAGTTTTGCTGGAATATCTAAAATTTTAGTTGGATATAAATCAGAAAAATAATTTTGTCGAACTATCAAGAATTATATAGAACGCTCATTAGTTGCTAGAATATCAATGTATTGTTCATTATTTTTAAGGTTCCACAATTATTTTCAGATCTGTATCCAACAAAATTTTAGATCTCTCAGCAAAATCTTCTTTCCATATACTTATTCTAACTACTTTGGAAGTGACTTCAATCAAACCTTGATTGACTTAATTGACAATTAATTTGTCGAGCATATTTATAATATTCTGTTAACATTCATTTAACTATTAAAATTATTAATTGTTTGTTATTTGATTGGGTTAAGAATAATGATTCATATAATGAAAAAAATTGCTATAAGCAATTGAAACTGACTGAATTATAATAATTGACAAATTAATCGGGTCGCAGCCGCTCTAAATATTAATAATGACTTTCTTACGTACATACGAGCGACTTATATAGCTCGCATAGCTACAAATGAATGTAAAAAAAAAATGTAAAAACAAGATAATCGAAGTACAAGATAGACAGATCGTAAAGGAAAAAAAAACGCAATGAGCAGAGCACAAAAAATATACAGATCATAGAACAGAACGGACCGGGTGAACTAGGTGGAGCGTAAACAGAAGCTACATGAAAATACACGCGCGATGCTGGACGAATTTATAAAAAATGAAACAGATTCTATAAAACAGGTAACTTCTACTCTCGTCGTCGTGCACACCGATCGGCGGTAACGGTTGATCAAGGATGCTCCAGATGATGCACGTGCGAGCTGCAAATAAGCGCCCGATAGATACGCGAGTGTCGAGCGTAACCGTCGGGACAACGACGGTTACAACGACAACAACAACGTTACGGTATCGGATCGCAATGGGTCGTTAGGTATCTTCACCACGGCGATTAGTCTCGCATACCGATCGGGAAGAGCGGCCCCGGAGAAAAAAAAAAAAATGTCCAGACGCAGCTGCACGCGCGGCCGTCAATCGCGATAACGGTGAAACGGAAACGGCGGTTTTCTCCGGGCAAATTGAAAACTTTCCAGAGCGCGTGCGATTCCCCTGCGGATTGTCCGCGCCGGAAAGAAAGAGGGAAAAAGATATTACGGCGGCGACCGATCTCAGTCACGAGAGGTCGTCGAGAGGTGAGACGAGCGGCGTTCTCGGGTAAAAGTTCGCGGCTCGCGTGGATAGAGATAGATCGGATTAAGATCGCCGATAGATGATGGTTACTGGCGGCGCCGTGAAATCGCCGTGATCGTTTTCTAACCGCAGAAACGGAAGGCCGACTTTTCCGCGACTCTCGCCGCGGAATCGCGCGCCGTAAGATAATTTACTTACGACGTGGGGAAACGGCATCGCGAGATGAAATGGAAACGCAAATCACCCTTCGCTTCTCCCCTCGAGGCCCCCTTATCGGAAATCGAGAACGTATTCCTTTCGTTAAATTGAAACGAAACTATCCCTCTTAATCGAGTATCCACGCTGGCATCTACGGGCTCGAAGGAAGCGTGTAATTTCGGCGACAGATGAAGCGGGTTCTCATAAACGGAGCTCCATTGCGCTCCCTTCGACTGTCGCAATCCTAATTGTCTATCGATCCTGAGAACGCGGTGATCGCTAAGAGGAATCGGCTCTGCTACGCGTCGTATCGGGCCGGAATAGTAATTTCTTCTAATAGCAGGAAGCGCGGTACGTTCCCGTATCTTCGCGAAGCGGGATCCACGTCTCCAGCGAAGGCGAGGGATCTCGGGAGGATCGCGAGAATCAGGGGGTAGGCTCGATTCGCCGGCGAGAAGCGTTCCCTCGTGTTGCTACTGATTATATATCATCAATACGGCCCATCGCAGGAGATAAGGCGGGACGCGTTTACCGATAATTAGGAGAGACTCGAACTCTCGGATCTTTCTGCAAGCCGATACCTCCTTTGCGCTTTACATTGTAGATATTATTGCTGCAAACGTGCAATCTCCTCGGGGGAAACCGGCGAGCGGGTAAACATCGGTTACGATGCCTTCGGCTTCCCGCCCAGGGTCATGGAAAATCCAACGAATCCGCGAGATACTGTTATCGATGATAATTGGACACCTGCTCGCTCGCGCTCGACCGGAAGCTTCGTATTTCGATGAAATTGGGGCGAGATGCTAATTTGGACTTTCGACGATGGGAGTCGGTGATGGGTAGGTGGCCATGCCAATTATGTACGAATCGTCTTATCGAGGCTGATTGTAATTAGGACGAGTTCGCTTTCATTCGTGCACGTGGGGATCTCAAGATAAAAAGAAGAAGAAAATCAATCGAAATCGCTTTTCTCGCGGCGGGAAAATCGCATGGGAAGCGCGCCGGCGAAGACGGATCATCGTGACGTCGGCGATTTTTAACGGCGGAGACATAAATACACGTTACGTTACTTCGATACCAGCCATCCGTCTTCGGGGAGACGGAGCCGGTTTTCATACGGAGGAACAATTAATTACTCTCCGCCTGGCGCGAATCGAAGTCCCTCGCGGTAATGGACCGGCGACGGGTTTTTCGAACGTGCGTCGCGCACGCGGGATGACGGCTAGTTATTTGCGCCGCGTGGCGTACGTTAATCATCAGATATAGCCCGCGATAACACGCGGGTTATCTTATTAAACGAAGCGCGTCGGGCGCCGCGCGACGTACACCGTTAACGTGTAAAATTATATACGCTCGTGACTTGCCGCTTCTTATCAAGTTGGAAAGTCGATTTTTCGTCGTCGCGGAATTTTAGTCGCGTAAGAGGATATTCCGGTTGGTGCGTTTATCAGCGCGTACTTTCGAAAGACAGGATCGAGGATAAGAAACGAGTCTTTATGACTGTCGCAAAATCGTAATTGGGTTTAAATCGTAGTTAATTTTTTGAAAAAATTTCAGAAAAAAGGGTCGGTCTCCTCGAGATTAGATCGTGCAACGAATCGGCGTGGGCGCTTCGCTAAGACGTTAATCCCGTTCGGCGTATGTAACGGGATAGATGAATTACCCGCGAGTATTAGCCGGTCGAAACGGACATGCTCGCGTATGCATGAACGCACGCGTAAAATGCAAACGCGCCGATGTCAGCAGCGCGTAATCAACGCCACCCGGCTGGAACGCGAACGGCCGTCAAAGTCGCGATGAATACTGCCGATTTGCTAATTATAAATCATTCAGTGCCATCTCAATTTCCTTCCTCCTCGTTATGCGTTGCGTTATCTAAACATACACGGAAAGAATAGTTTATTGTTTGAAGTAAAAGTAGCTAAAAATTTAGCTAGATACTGAAAATCATTCAAGCGGATCTGAAAATAATTTTGTTGGAACTATCAGAATAGTTATGTAGAACGCTTAAACGTTGATGACAATGTTGCAAAAAGTTATAACATTCTAACAATTAATTTAAACGTTCTACATATTTATTTTGATGGCCCAAACAAAATTATTTTCAGATCTGTATCTGACTAAATTTTTAGATGCTTCAGCAAAATCGTTCCTTCTATGTAATAACACATTACATGGGAAAATATAATAAATATATGAAGATAAAAATATAAAACTGATATAATGACATAATGTATAATATATATAAAGAAAGATAAAATATAAGCGATTCAGAAAAGATCAATATTACGAGAGGCGATAGTACGCGCGGTACGTTATTAAAAAGCAATTCTCAGAGCTAAATGTTTTCTCGTTACTTTACATCGCAATCGTAACAGTAGTAGCAGCGATATGTTATTACGCAATGCGACATAGAGCGCGAGAGAGCGAAGGAACGGAAACCTACATAAATCATATGACGCACGATGTACGGGGCGCTTGTTGCTCGTCCCGCGAGGCATCGTGAGCATTTGATAACCGGGACTTTCTCCGATATCCGATCACACCTCTCCGCGCGTTGCGCAAATTACAATGAAGCGGAACAATTAATTCGGCAGCGCCGGCGAACTTGCGCGCGACGCGTAACGCGATACGCGAGGAATGCCGTCGCTGTAAATTATGCCAATGTGACGAGAGAATAAATAAACCGATTACGCGCGTAATGTTCACCTACATTTTCGCGTTTCCCCCTCTGTTGTGTCAACCTCGCGTTTTCTCCGCGCGATTCTCGACGTGTTTACGAGCAGCCTACGGGCTTCCTCGGAATTTGCGGAATGGTCATTCTCGTACGGGTAAATTCGCGTGGGCAGACGTTTCGAGGCGAGGGTGATCGTCCACTGTGGTCGTCGGCGGTCGCGGAAGCTCGGTGTCTTCCACTCGGTTCCTCCACCTTACATCAGCGTGGCGATAACGACGCGATAGCGCGATAGCGGCGGCGACGGCGGCAGTGACTGTTATTGATCGCGCGTCATGCGCCGCCGTGTTTCACGGCAAAACGGCGGTGCGGGACGCGGCGCGGACGCTCGCTGTACGCCTGGACGCAACTCGCAGCGCCTGGCGGGGCAGTGCCAGCGGTGCCAGTCAAGCCGGAGTGACAACGCCGGAGTGACCGCGTCCGCGAGCTGTCAAATTGCCGTCGCTCGCGTCGCCGCTCGGTAACGTGGTGCGCGCGAGAGCCGCGTGGTCGATCCTCTCGAGTCCGCGGCCGCCTGGTCCGTAAGCGTCCGAGGAGAAGGAGGGAGGCGATCGGGACGATCCTGGGGAGACGGCGGACGCGCCGTCGCAGGTGGCATCGGGAGTAATCGTCGCCGCCGCCGCCGCCGTCGGGAGAAAGTGACGTTCCGGAGTCGGCAATCCATGGCCGGCAGCTTTTCGCGAGCTCTCCGAGGTCCGTGAGGCCTGCGATTCCCCCGTGGTTTCCGCACGTCGATTGGCTCGCCCGCGGCCGTGCGGCGAGCGCGCGCCAATAGCTCCGCGAGCGCACGGGCCAGGCGGCCCCTCGCGCCGCTCCGTCGTGCCGGTTCGCGGACCCGCTCGGTGCCGCTCGGCTGTATCGAGGACGTGCGCACGGCACCGGCCAACGTCGCAAAAATGAGCCTGCTGTCATCTTCGATCGACGGCGTCCGCTACCACGCGGACGAGGACGCCGACCACAACATGCTCCAGGGTAAATCTCGGCTTTGTTCTCGATTCGCGATATCCCAGGATCGCGCGTTGAGAATCGATGCGTTGAATCGCGCTCCGCGATGTTAATTGTTTGATTACGAAACTTTTGCGAGAAGCTATGACAGTAAACGTCGATTGTTCGAGATCCTGCCTCTTGAAAGTGTCGCCCTCGCGATACGCGGGCGCCTCCGATGTCAAGGCCGCAGCTGCCGCCTTGCCAAGGATGCGCAGGTGCGATCGGAATTAGCGAGAGCCATTTTCGAGGTCGATGTCGAGACGCCGCGACGGATCGATGAGGCTGCGCGATTCGCGTACGTTCGCGAACGTATAAACGAAAACAAACGTGCGAGCGTGATCGACGCGCGCAAAGTCCACTCCGCATATCGCCTCTTGCATAATTATACGAGCGAATCAGCGTAAAGGCGAGTCAGCGAATTACGTGAGAGAATGTCGCGCGAGACAAGAATCGTTCTTAAAAACACGGCGATTACGTCGTAATGTTTTTAAGAACGATTCGACAATTCTCCGTCGATCGCGTCCCTTGGAAACGACAAAAATTGTCCTCGCGTGTCACATCGGGACAGACCGGCCGTAGTCGAGGCGGCATGACTCATCGATCTGTCGCGCGATACGCGCATACCCGTTGTGTCCGTGGGCGCCGTGGAAGACATTCAAAGCATCGGGGGGGGGTTCTTGAAGGTATTCCCTCGCGGTCGTGTCTTCGTCGCGAACGTCTTCGAGACGAGACTCGGTAAATTTTAGAAGCCGATCGTTTTTTTTTTAGATTTCAACAGACTATCGGCACCTCACGTACGACTTCCACGTCGATGTGGAAAAGTAGAATGATCTGTAGCTTTTCACGGGACATTCGCTCGTTGACTTTTGAACCCGCGATTAATCGCGAAGAAAAGACAAAGACGGGAAAGGCGCTCGATAAGCGCGGCAGTTGCGCGTTATTATTTTATCGCCGCGAGTGTGACCTTACTGTTATTTTCGTCGACGATTTCCGCTCGATCGTTCGACAATCGCTGGACATGCTTTTCTCGGACGGGGTGTAATCTAATACGATTTATTTAATCTCACATCGAAGTCAAGCCACTATTTGTAATTAGCGCCTGGAGAGAGGCACGCCCATGGCTATCCTTCATTTTCAGCCGCAAGCATCGTTACGCCTCTGCTCGTCGTGAAAACGCGAGCTTTATGCGATACGAACGTCAGATGAGATTTCCTCGTGAAACGCGTGCGGCGCGCGACGAGAGGATCGCGTGTAACGCCGGAAACGCGAGAGTTTTATGGATATTGATCGGCTGGAGTATTTTAGATTCGCGGAGTCTGCGCAACGAGCTGAGGCGAAAAACTCATTGCGGAGTCGGTCTGGCGTTAATACGCCATGAAAGAAACGTGGGTAATTTATGGAAGAAAACACCGACGGCTCGCAAATCGCGGTGGTTTCTTCGTTTCGTTCACCGAAGAGTGAACGACACATGAGCTCGCGCTTGAACGCGAAAAATTTAGCGCGACCATCAGATCTGTCGCGATCCGTTCATCCGCGCGTACGCTATTAAAAATAGTTGTACGCGCGCGGATAATGGAGCGAGCGAACGAGCGAGCGGGCAAGATAAATAAAGGACGATGATTTATGCAAACGACTCGCGCCATTGCCGGTCGCGTTCTGGTTGCTCCTTCCTCTCTCTCGCGGATTGGCATACCTAATATCGCCGGCAAGGAAATGATGGCTGCGCATATTTATGATCCACGCTCGGGGCACTCGCGCATGCAGCTCTCCGCGTTCCCCGTAAAAAAATGATGGTATGTGGGGCGCAAATAATATGCGGCCCGACCGACTTGGGCGCCCGCGGTAGTGACAGACGATTAATCGACGATTACAGCGCGCTCCAGAAAAGTATTGTCGATTAGGAACGAAGGCTTGAATACGCTACACACACACACACACACACACACACACACAAAGTCCAAATTAATTCGGCGCCTCTATTTTTTATTAATTTCTACAAATTTATTACTGGCGATAAAAAGTGAATTTTATACGACGATCTTAAAAGAAGAATATTGAAGATCGATCCTGATCAACCATCAATATTGAAATACGAAATCTAAAATTTATGCAAAAATTTTTTTGATTTGCAAAGATAAATGCACCGATTAATTATCCTTAATCATTAGTCTATATCTTGAAATTTAATTTATATCCATGATTTCCCTCTACAACTTTCTTCAAGACACTTGTTTGTGTGTGTACGTAATAAAATTATAAAACTTACAATGAATCGAGTGTAAAAGTAAACACGATTGTATAGCGTGGCTTTGGGCTCCGAAGGTTAGTCACCCTAAGGGACGAAACCCTGCTTGGTAGGTTGCCATGAAACACTCTCCCCAAAGTTTCTCATACGTATCGTGTATTGATCGTCTCTCAATGCGATAGTTTCTAACTTAAGGGGTTTGATGGATAACAGTTATGTTACACATAAGGGTATATTAAAAGAGAAGTTACGAAGAGCATTGACGCTGATGATCTCGCGATTTATCTTAATGCGGTTATCAAAAGACATGGTAGCGACAATAATTTATTTAATCAAAACATAATTGATTATCTTATCACAGAATCGATACGTCGATGAACAAGCGTTCTTTGCACTTTGAACATCAGCCGCGAATATAAACGAATAATAATTTTTAAGTAGAAGAATAGTAAGAGTAAGAACAATTTCATAGAATTATAATCATTTTATCTTAACAATCTTCTTTAATGAAATCGACCGATTCGATATAAATGACCTAAATAACAACTTCCTCGATACTTGACGATTAACATATAGATGAAACAGTGTCGTGCAATCTGCTCCGTAGTAATGGGATCGATATTGCAATCTCTTCTTTTTCTGTACTCTCGACACCTCAATAGGTATCTTGCAATACGGATGTCTCTATTGTTACCGAACCGCGAAAGAATCACGGAACACAAGAAAGGAAATCAAACTTTCTCGTCGCGT
Organism: Cephalotes varians; assembly: GCA_037157785.1. Taxonomy (NCBI): domain Eukaryota; kingdom Metazoa; phylum Arthropoda; class Insecta; order Hymenoptera; family Formicidae; genus Cephalotes; species Cephalotes varians. The sequence continues at coordinate 700,398 of JANQDE010000070.1, forward strand.
CGCCTGTAATCAAAATATTATACACGCTTATTGCCATCGGCTTCGAAACGCGATCTCTTATTGACTTTTGCGCGCAGCTAGACAGATAGCCTTATGGCCGAACTCCCATAACTTTATACAACAATAACAATTACAGGGAACGTTGAAATTGGTCCTGATTGGAAGTAGTGGGAGCGAGACATTAAAGCTTCGTCATTGCTCATCGGAGGCATGGACGTGCCTTTCCGGGATCTGTTGTCGATATATTTCTTCATTAATTTTAATTCCCCGTATTTAGGTCTGACACATGTTTTTGTTAAACCAGTCCAGCCGCTAATCCGCTTTATTTCTATGGTGAAAGCCGCTCTGTGATAAGAATGTTTTCACAAGCCCCTCAATCGGGGGCTGTAAAAATTGATCGAATTTTTTGTTTACTTCCGAACTTGTTTAACGTTATCGAACACCGTGAAATCTGTTGCCCTAGAAAATATCAAAATTATATGACAGAGCGTATTTACATTTTTATTGAGTCAATATCAGTTGACATTGATATCAATATCGATAATGATATAATTTACAATTTTCATACTATTCACGGTGAAAGGAGGTAGGAGATGATCTAGTTTCGAGGATGGTTCGATCGCAATCAAGATCGATATGCTGCATACTTTTGTAAGCGACTATTAACTAAAGTGCGAAAACAAGCTCAGCGTAATGCCCGGCGCAAATCACGAAGCACGAAGATGTATGAAGATTGAATATAGTAGAAAATATCAAATCCTCAGTATTCGTGTTTTTACGCAATACGCTTTTTTTTACGAGGACCGTCGCGAACGCGCGTTAGTTCCGTTCACGGAAAGAATGATTTTGCTGAGGATCTAAAATTTGGCTGGCTATAGATCAGAAAATAATTTTGTTGGAACCTTAAAAACAATGCTGCAAAATATTTTGATATTTTAGTAACTAGTTTAAGCGTTCTACATCATTATTTTGATAGTTCAACAAAATTATTATTCTGATCTATATCTAGCTAAAATTTTAGATCTTTCAGCAAAACCGTTCCTTCCGTGTTCCGTTCGGAAATCAGCTTCTCTCTGAAGGGAAGATTTGAGCGACAAAGATACGTCCTGTAATTCATATAGACGGTGCTCGTTAAATCGGAATTCCAGTGTCTAGAGTGCGTTATTGAAATCGGGAGAGAGAGAGAGCGAGTTCGAACGGTCGCAAAAACGGTGGCTGCGTCAATGCGTGTCGTACATCAACATCGGTCCGCGGACTTTCGAATGTCGCGCACGTTCGTTTGCCTCGCGGCCAAGTGGAGCGTACACGATTATGTTTATATTGTCATTTTCGTACGGTAAATTGCGATCGTTTTATCGATTAAGCTTCTAATTAACGATTGCCTTCTCTCGAACGTAATTGGCGAAGTCGGTGTTTATCTAATCGCGAGGAAAGTCGCGCCTCTTTGACGAGAACTTGATTCGATTATAATTATCGCCTCCGGGAGTTTCTCTCCCTCGCTTCTCCCTTCCAATTGGTGGTGATAGGGAAAAGAACGCCGGACTCTTCGCGAACATTATTTTCTTCCTGTGTCGCGGCAAAAAAGGGGGAGGCTACTCTCTCTTTTTCTTCTACCATCTACACTCCATCTATACTCGATTATCTATCATATCGAATTATAAAATTATTAGAATTATCAAATTGAACCTTCATCAACTTTGACGTACAATTTCTTCGGGATTGCCTACCCCACGCTCGCGGCGGATGCACATCCGCCTCGAAGGCTTTCAGACTGTTTATTTAAGAAGAGCTCATTGCTCTCTCACGCACTTTTTGTCATTTATTGTTTCTATCAAGATATTTTGCATGTCGTTAAAAGAGAGATCGCGAGATCCAGCGTAATAACGCATAAAAGCCTTCTTACTCCGGGCGCTCGGTTAATCGGAGCGTTCAGAGAGGAACACGCACGACTCTATCTCGCGCAAAGCCATCACGTTCTTGACCCCAGCTGGGGTCGGCCGACTAAAAACACAACGGACGCAGAATCGTTACGCTCGTGTAACACATCTCGCGTCGATTGGCCCGAGCTGAATAACAGCTCCCGGGCGGCTTTACTCTGTGAGAAAACATATATCGTCTAATCCGAACGACGAAACCTTCGGTCAGTGTCGGCAGGGAAGGAGGAAGGGGAGCCGCTGGATTGTAATCCGGCGACGGCCGCCGCGCCGGCACGAATCCGATCGGACGTCGACTTCTTCGTTCGCCGAGCGATTATATGCCCGGTAACGGTACAAGGTGCAGCGCGCAACTCGCGATGACCGAGAGAGGCCCTCGTAGAGATGCCTATCCTCGCGTAGAGAGATGCATAGCCGGCGAATTCTCCGTGACCTGGAACGGAAAGGCTTCACGGCGGCCGGCCGAGTTCCCGCCTAGAATATCGAGGGCCGCCCGTAAGAGCGCGTACACGCTCGCCGCTCGATCGATCGATCAAACGAATATTTTTTTAAACCGCACAAAGATCCTTTTCCCGTGTCCCTGCCTCCTCACGATCGCGTAACGTAACCGTTACACTCGTCGATAAAATTATTTAACATCGTCTCGATAACGCGTCGTTCGAAGGAGAGGAAGAGAGGTCAGGAGTACCTGTACCGGTGAGACAGACCGTAAAGATAGAAAGTCGATGCAGGTGCGCGACGGGAACAGCGCCACGTTGATTGCCGTATAAAACTGACAATATCCCATGTAATTATTCATCTCTTAAGCCGACAAGTGCGATAAGCTAGCCAGATATTATCGTCCCATCCAGGACACATCGTCGTCCCGCTAAACCGTCTCTTGCGCGAGAATTATTACGGCGATTATCCCGGCGCGTCGTACACGTTGCGTTACGGCTCGTAACGTTCCGTAACTCCGCGCGCGTCGATCTGTCTCCCACGAATAAATAAATCCCTTCTTATCGTGAAGAACGACGGCCTCGTTAGAGAACGTCTCTGTGTCTCTTTCTCTCTCTCTCTCTCTCTCTCTCTCTCTCTCTCTCTCTCTCTC
>JANQDE010000070.1:703651-799080 GCA_037157785.1 Cephalotes varians
GGACTGTCCGTTTGACCCAGATGCACACCGGCCGGGGTCTTTCTCGTTGACCGTGCACCTCCTCGCGACCCGCGGGCGACGCATTATTCATCGCGGGATCCACCCGCGGAAAGGTACGGCTATTCATCGTGGGTTCCTGAGCGGATCGGTTCCCTCGTTACTATTTATATACGGCCGCCTCGCCTCGCGCGGCGTGGGCGCGTGTTTTTATCGCGCGGCCCTCATCGAACGGGCTGATACGCGTTCACTGGGTGAGCGGGTACGGTATGCGCCTGTTGCATTCCCGCGGCGCGTTACCTCGCACATACTCGCATACCTGTTCCAGTTCCTGGGCGTGTATCGCTCGCCTCCCCGATCCCCCCGATGGGAGGGAAGAAACGGAAGATTTCGCACGCGCTACGGTAAACCGCCGCGCGCGATTGAGAAAAGGCGCGGAATCGCGCCTCCCTCTCGAACCGCGGCGGTTTCCACGTGCCATCACGCGAGACGCGTACACCGCCGGTGTTACGTCAGCGCGAAAAGACCGAATGTGGAACGAATTATAAAAATCTCGTAACGCACGAAGGTCACGCTCGGCGTACCGCGCGAAAAAATTAACGCACGCACGTAATAAGACGCACGTATAAATAATGGATTTGTCGAAGCTCCTTTTTCTTTCATTTTGTTTTTTCTTTCCCCGTTTACTCATCACCTTTCGCGACGAGGAGAAAAAGAGCGCGATCGCCCCACGTGTCTCGAGCCCGACATCGATTATCCAGATCGCGTGGTCGCTCTGGTTCGCCATTACTCCGAGAACGTCTCGGCGTTACACGAAAAAAAAAAGAGAAAAATCCAAGTTGATGTCTGCGTGTGTACGTGTACACGGAATGGTAACGCTTTCTCGCCTCCTCGTGCGTGGAAAACCAAAGTAATTTTCGCGAGAGCAATTTACATTTCCGGACGGTGTTTAATGCCGCGCCGGTTTCTCAACTCTTTCACGCACGATATCGCCGTAAATCAAAAGCCGTATCACTTAACTCGATATCTTTTTTCTCGCGTCGATCGCGACGCGGGGTCCGATCAGTTCTCGGATGCGTCGATGCCGAAGTTCGATTCGACCGCCGGTCGTCGTTTCGCGCTGCGAACGCTCTCCGCGCGTGTAGAAATAGAGAAAAAGAAATGTCGATGCAGTTTTTTTTTTTTTTTTAATGTAAAATTCACAACGATTTGCCATTGTTGCGCCCGTTTCTCTCGTTACTGGCGACGCGTGATACTCGGCCGCGTGCGTCTTCGCACGCAACGCGCGGTCACTCGTATGATCTTTGTCGAGCGCCACGCACACACTCTTCTCTCTCGCATATCGTGTCACGCATAATGAATACGATAATGGTACTCTCGGACGCGGATTGTTACGGTCGTTTTTTGTCTTAGAATATCTAATTGTTGGTAAACGTGTCTCAGAGATGTGTCAGATTTTATCCCGAAACGCGGAAACGAGGCATTGTGCGGCTACCGAACATGTCTGTTATTTGTTAAACGGTCGACGATCCTCGGCCGAAACTGTACGTTTTGGGAACGGATTTCTCCGTAATTGCAGACATCTTATTTTCTTGACAAGCAAGCGTATATTTGCATCTGTTGAAAGGCAAACGTAAGTTCGAAGACGACTCGATTCGAAAAGGCTGGGACTTTGCGATCGTGCGTAACGAAGCAAGGGGAATGCGAGGTGTCTCTTTTCGCAATTCGTGGAATTGGGAGAGATCGAGATTCTAAAATCCTCGTTTTGCGCATGTAGTCCGCGTGGTCGGTGCATCGCGCGCGCGGTGGTGTAACGTCCCACGCAGATTCGCGGGAATTTTTGTGAAAGTAAAAGACACGCGTGGCCGGGTAAATCACGTTTGGCACACTGACTCGATTTTACGCGGCATCGCGCGAACAACCTCCTCCGTGGATGACGTTACGTTCGCGTGTCGCGTTAATGGAGACTGTAGAGATTGGCGAGAAAAATGGCGGTGGAAAATAATCGCGATCCGGACTCGGCTTGTTATACACGGTATTATTCCTCGCGATCGCTATGCGCCGTGGGAAGGTGTCTGCGAAGAGGATGTGCGTCGCGCTAACGAGTCTCTTTCTCCTTATTGCGAGACATCTCGTCGACCACCAACCATAACAAAGTGCCAAATTACGCGAGGTAATTCTCGCGTCTTAAGCTCCGCTCATTATCCTGTCTCTCCATTTTTCTCTCCTAAAAGAGACACAATTAAATTCCGTCCCGGCGCGTGGAAAATGGCGCGAAAAAGTTGTCTAGAGTTTCCGCTAATATCTCGCGTATATGTTAAATAATAATAACCCCGCTTACGAAATCTGCGAGTAAAAGGAACGTCCTGTGCGCCTGAGCAAACCGGGCATACCGCTCGTACGACGTTAACGAGCGGATTAATTACCGCGCGCGCTCAAATGATAATGTCTCGGACGTGGAAATCAAATTAGCATATCGCGGAGATAGTCATCTCATCGCTATAACCCAGCGATTACATTCCGTGGAGACTGAACGCCTAATATCCTACAACGTCCCGTAACGTTGCCCGCGGGGCATCCCGTAACGTTGACCTTCTTTCTCATCTTTCGCGCGCGCACTCGGAGATACTCACTATGTTATGGCTTTCTGATAGCTGATAGCTGATTGCGGCACAATATCGGTACACGTGTTATCTACGATCATCCCGCGATGCACGAGAGTATTCTACAAGCTGTTCCAGAATCCCGTCTCGGACTCGCGTTCGCGAGGAATTCGAGCTCTTCACGGAAAAAATAATTGCTGAAATGTCTGAAAATTTAGCTAGATACAGATCTGAGATAATTTTATTGAAATTTTTATTAAATTATTAAAATAATTATATGATATGTTCAAATTCTATGTCAAACTCAATTATATGATATGTCTTGATGTTCAAATTAGAATATTTTTTGCTACATTTTTTGTTTATCGTGCTTAAGTTTTTTACATAATTATTTTGATAATCTACTTTGATATTCTACTTAGACATCTCTTAGATATTTCAGCAAAATTGTTCTTTCCGTTGGTCTCTCGAAGATATACTCAGGAAGTGAATTTTTCTCGAAGAGAATTCACTTTGCGGAACGATGTCAATATTCTTCCCCGCGCAAATGCATCCGCAATTCCTTCCTGCGCCACGAAGCGCAATTTACGAGGTACTCCAAAACTTTTCGCAGGATGCGCACGTAAGCACGCACTTGTCCTTCCGTGCTGCAGAATCGCAGTCGAGCCTTCCTTCGCTGATCCTCGAGAGGAATCGCAAATCTCGTCCTATGACTTCGCGTCTTATCTCTTCACTTGCTGGAACTCCATTCCATCCATTCATACCGAACGAAATTGGCAGTTCTCACAGCAGCGACGACAACGGCGTCACGTTAATTGCTCGGGCCAGAAATTCATGTACATACCAGTCAGAAATTCGCACGTTAAGAGATACCACTTCCGCTTAATTCCCAACGTCCACACGATAAGACGTTGATGGAAAAAGACGATGTGAAATTGCCGTGAAAATCCGGGCAAGAACCACGCGACAGTTCCGCTCGCTTTCTTTGCGATCTCGTCCCGCTTATTGCGAGACCACTTTTTTTCCAATTAAGCTACGAAGGTGAAATAGACGGAACGACCGGCTATGGGATGGCCTTGAGCAATGGGATCGATTCGACTCGTAGAGAAGATTAAACTTCTGCTTAGCCTCTCGTTGCTCCTGTTATAACTCCATTAATCGTATCGTAATAAGATTAGCGTTGTAGGAGATATAACTTGCCGCGCATGGCTCACTAGACCGTTAGCGTCTTGTCCGTCGACGAGACAAGATCGATCGTTTAAAGACTGACAAAGAAATGCGCAACAATACCGGTTACGTCTTAATAGAGCGAATACGTGGTAATGACTGATAATTATGTGTGAAATAGCCAAGGCCGGTTCTTTCGACGATCGAAAGTACCGAGATACTTTCACTCGGCTTCCGCTGGTAACATTGTCGAAAGAGTACATCCGGTGTACCCCTTTGGTTCAGTTTTTTCTCAAAAAAAGAAAAATCTCGAATGAACTTTCAGAGCCGAGAGCTGTAAACGGCTCACGGCAGTCTGTCTCGATGAGTGATCGTTCTGCGATATCAGATAACGCAGCTTTAGAGCTGCAACTCAAAAAATTTGCACTCTTAGTTCTCGTGTCCTGAGGCGTGTAGTAAAAGGCCGCTAACTATCTCGCGACTGTTTCCCGGGGGCTGAAACTCAAGTCAGAGAGCTGGAAAGTGTGCGGTTAGACGTGCAACACGAAGACGGATACACTCTCGCCCGTATTGAATTTCCTTCACCGTGCAGCTATCATAGATCTCTATTTCGTGCGATAGAATTGTGCCGCATTGATATTTCTGATTTATTCGACAGCTCGTCGATCCTCGAGATTGATCCTTTTGTACCAAAACTATCGTGTGTACATTTCGCTAATAAAAATATATATCCATTCAGAGACAACAATAACGTACAATTATGAATTATTCAGTTATTATTACACCGGTAGTCGTTACCGTATACCGTGTCGGATCGGTCAGCTATGGTCAGGAACTTCGTTAAACGTCAGCCTGGTGAATGCCAGCGCGAAGGGCCGTTGACTTCGCCGAGTGCACTTGAGGACTACCCGGCAATAAAACGGCGATAGGAATACATGAATACTTGACGAGCGCGAGGAATATTTTAGCGTAAAGTTTTGCGCGTTTTCTAAATCATCTTACGGTCAACAGAAACGACTGCGACGGTAACATTTCAAATGTTTGTGCCTATCTCATCAATATAACGCGATGACACGTAATTTAAATCCTCGTCCGATTTACTCGCTGCACTCGAGAAATATTTTCACTGCGACACTTTTGGACTGATCAATAATAGATAACGCAAAATGTAATTGATTGTTTAAAATCGTTGGTTCGTGCAGGTCTGTGAAAAAAATCGGAAGGTTTAGAATTCCTTCCTTCTCCTTCTTCGTTCGAAATTCCACGCGCGTACTTTCGTGTACGCGCTTTCGACGACGCGGCGTCGTTGAACCTCGCGCGTCGCTCGAATGTTTTACGCTTGGCCCGAAACAATGATGGGAACACGGCCCACGGGATGCTTTAACATCGCGCTGGCTCCAGTTACCGGTTCGGCGAAAAGGACGAAGAGGAAGGTGGGACCAGGCGAGAGCGAGCGGACGGAATGGCATTGTGCTACCACGATTCAACTGGGACAGATATTCGAATCTCGTGTATCACGCTCGCCTTTTCACCACCCACGCGCGTGTGCCTACCGCCGCGTCGACATGCGCTTTAATTATCGCATTAGCGATGTTATCGTCTGAAGAAACGCGAAAGTCAGAGAAAAGCTTCGTTACGAGAGATCGAGCCTGACCTCCGCCTTTCGGAAGGCGGAAATCTCTTCCTTTAGCGACAATCGACTCGATAATTAAATTCTGTTACCGTTTTTCGAGAGAGCGGCGTTCTGTCGCTCTCAATTTCCCACTTTCGTTTTACATGGGTATCGTAGGGCATAATCGAGCTAACCGGTATCGAGACACGTAAGCGGAAGAGTTTGTCTAACGAAGCGAACACGAGGCAAAACCAAAAGTGTCGGAAACGACGTTCCGACGAGACTCGCCGGGAGTCTCCGCGTGTTTCGTGTGCGGGAAGCCGATTGCTATTTCGACTGGAATATGACCCGGCGACCTCGGAATAGAATCTAAATCCCCCTCGCGCTGTGTACTTTCTCCTGAGAATGTTCCGGGCGAAACGTTATTAATCTCTTCATCGGGACTGACGGGGCGAGAGGGAGGCGAAAAAAGGGGAGCCTATTGTTACGGGATTTGAACGGTGCGCAGGTGCATCGGCTTGACCTTTCGAGCGCATAAGGAAAGTGCAAGCTCCGAAACGTTGCCCGTCAAGTTATCCGGCGCCGTCGGACGCGATATCTCGCGCGGAACGAGTTTCGCGCATCGCAAAACTTCGACGCTGCTTCGAACGCTCTAATTTGGCCGCCGGTTCCTTTTTCATTGATAACACTCGCCGTTCCGAACGTATAATTTATCTATGTCCGCCCAAAGCCGTCGCGGACGTCGAAAAGAACGAAAAAAAAAAAAATACTAAATACTGTTGCGCAATCTCTCTCTCGAATCGACATAAAAGTAAGACTTTCACCAGGAGCGGGTGGTAACGAATCGAGAATCGTTATCGCGGGTGTTTTCAGCAGCGTGCAAGGAGATTAATCGCGCGACGGTGGTATTGGCGACTGATACTTACTCGTCGTCGCGAAACGAGTCCCCAGTCACGCCGGATAATGATGTCTCGCGAGCATAATGACGAGAACGATGAGCTTGTTAATTCGTTTCTGCCGTGAACTCGCGATTCGCGGCGAGGCGCCTACACGGTTTCCACGTGTACGTGAGTGAAGCGCGAGGAGGAACGAAACGGAGCGTTTTCTGGACGAACCGTCATCGATTTCTCGCGTACCACTTTTCCTGCACGCACATGTGCACATGGGTTGCATTATGCGTTTCCTACATTGACAAGCATCGTACGCGGGAATGGCTTTTGTTGCTAATAGCTAAGGGTCAACGGAACACGTCGGAAATTTATCATCGCTTCTCTCGGATATACCTCGTATCGCTCGCGCGATTTCTTATCCTAATGGTTGATGTACCACTGACCGTGTCATTAAGCCAACGTAACAGCGAAACGTCAAAAGCGAAAGAATATAATTTATTTTTCTTTTTTCGATTTGCCGATACGGCAATAATGTACGTCTCTCGTGATTGCGCGAGTAAGGAGGGCACTGGGCCGATGTTTTCGGTGGTTACAGTGCTAGGTTGAATCTGATTGCGGGTTCATTAGAAACAATGGAGTTCGCGGATTCGCTTCAAAGCAATCAGATAAGATACGAAATGTATAAATGATTTACGAGCTGCGGCGACGTCACGGGATTTTCTGCACGGAAAGAATGGTTTTGAAGAAGAATCTAAAAATTCAACTAAATGTAGATTTGAAAATTTTGTTTGGAGAATCAAAATAATGTAGGACGTTCAAACTGGTTGCTAGAATGTTAAAACTTTTCACAGCATTGTCATTTATGATGGTCCAGCAAATTTCTTTTCAAATCTGTGTCTAGCTAAATTTTCAGTTACTTCAGCAAAACCGTTCTTTCCGTATGAACATCTGTGAAGATGTCTGACGTTTAGATGATCCTCAAATCATTCTTAAATTTTTTGCAAGCGTTTTAAACGCTCCCGTCTCTTTAACAGCCCTTTCTATAGAATAAGTCCATTCAGGGAAAACTTTCTAACGCACGCTATAAACGTGTATGAATATTTATGATTCTTCAATACGTTTACCGTTCACCGTGGACAGTGAACGTGTCAAACGACATTGGATAAAGCTTTTACATTCCGTGCATTGCCGATCGCTGCATTTGCCATTATATTCAAGTAGATCAAGGTTCTGTCGACTATTAACGTAACGTAACTAACGTTGATATACAGAAACGGCGCGGCTTAATCGCTACTATTCGTCCGGTAGCTCTGAATTAATTAATATTACAGCCTCGAAACAATGGAACGATCATGATAGCTAGTCTTAATGAAAAAAATCTGCTCGTCATCTTTTGAGCTATTGTTAGCGAATGGACTTTGTTCCGATCGTCGCAGAAAATGTGAAATGTGAATATGCGCGAAGGCACTCGAAGCTAGCGATTCTTCCGAATCTTCGAGTGAGCGATGAGCACGACGATTTTCCTCATTCATCATCTGTCAGATCACATCACCCTGTCACGTCAACCTACAGCCCCCATTTCTCTCGGTGGGAAGATACGCGCGCGGGCGACGAAAGATCTCAGAAGTAGGACGTCTTCTCTTATCGTGCCGGAGCATCCCGCAAACGTCGGGAACGAGTCACGTAGAAAGGCAGAAGGGAAAGGATGAGGACTCCGGAGTGAGAGTACCGAAGGAGCACTTAGGGGAGCTAAGTGCTCCCGAGAGAGGGAACAGCGAAAGATTTGATTTATCGTTCCCCGTCGGAATAATCAGAGAGTGTACGTTTCTTTCACGATAGATTTAACGCTACTCTCTCAAGGGTCAATGCTCCTGCGACGGGGTCTAACTTGGTCCAAGCTCAGTCCAGGTGTCATTGCGCTTGCTAAACGCTTATCTAAAATTCAAAACTACTGGAAAGTGGGTGGTGAAATGAGATTCCCTCGGTACCCCCTCGATCGGAACAGCGATGAGGAGAGACAGGGGCAGAAGTCAGGCCCTGAAGCGTAAGAAAGGAAAGGGGAGGGAGACGAGAGCGAGAAAGGAGGGAGTTGGATTACCGCTCGGTGGGCACACGACGTTTTGATCGGGCTGGCTACCACAGAACCACAGAAGACCGGCTGCCTCCGACGGAACCGGTTGTGTCGGAAAGGGCAACGACGGGAACTGGCAGGTTCCATCAGCGAACCATGAGCGGGCAGAGCGTGGACATGGTCTGGGACCCGCAGACCCAAACCAACTCGTTAGAAGGCTGGGATTATTCTATCGAGCTCGCGTATCTTAAGAGTCTTAAGGGATCCTCCTCCGAAAGTAGTAAGTAAGCGCGGAGATGATCGGAATCCGTGCGAAAAAAATTGACGGTGCTATCGATAATGTGTGGTGTTGTGATCAAGAGGATGGTGTTTAATACGGAAGGAGTGATAACATTAAAAGAGATAGCAGATCGTGATTGTTGATTATCGTTATCGCGTGTCAAATTATAATTGTCGTGACCGAAGGAGGTAGAAAAGAGTAGTAGAGATATCTCTACTCTATTGAAAGATCAATAAAGATAATTATATTGATAGATTTATTTTATCGCGCAAATGTCTGTTTTATTACGTCCATCCGTCTGGAGAAGTTTTTGCAGCAGTTTTTGCGCCGCGCTCGCGTTGCACATTAAGAAGGTAATTAAGAATCCCGTCCGTGAACTTTGCGGGTCATGTTGCTTCGCGACATCGAGTCCCGCGAAAAGGTAGTTCGGTCGTTTACTCACCGCGAAGGTCCTTGGCCCTAGCCGGTGTCAGAATGAGGGAGTGCCATGAGCGTGAACCAGGGCATTCGCGCTCGGCAGGCAGCAACCTGTAACCGTCGCTCGGCAGGTTGCATAATTATCATTCGGAGCGAGCCTGAGTCGATTTCGATTCCGTCAACGTAGATATTTCTTCGAATTCCCTTGGGTTCACCGACAATACGATGAACCGAAATTATCGATACACGCTTCGATTCTCTCTTCTCTGAATGTTAGAGATCCGGATGAGATTAAAAGAAATGCGCTCGTGATGGGTAGGAATATTCCCGATCGAGGTAAAAGAAGCATTCATGGAAAAATACGTCTCACGTTTTGCGCAGATTTACAGTTGGCGGCGGAGCTCGGCAAGACCCTTCTGGAACGGAATAAGGAGCTGGAGAACATCATCAAGTTGCACCAAGCTACCGTGGAGGAGCAGACGCAAGAAATCGAGGTTATTATAAATCTTGCAATTTTTCCGCGAGTATTGTTCGAATGATATTATTACTCGCGGCCCTCCGGTTACTCTCTGATAATTTTATTAATAGACGCTCCCGCGTCTTCCGTACGGCATTTTTATAATATACAAGACTTGAACAGCAACAATCGCGGGGCACAGTAAGAAAATTTGAATCGTAACAATTTGCGAAGTCGCTCAACCTCGAAATTGCATTGCCCGATGAATACGCGTGTTATTTGTTCGTTCCGCAGTACATGAAAAAGCAGACTGCCGCCCTGAGGGAGGTGAACAATACGCGGCTGAAAGTCTACGAACAGCTGGAAGTCAGCGTGCAGGATCTGGAACGTGCGAATCATCACCTGGTGATTGAGAACACGAGCGATAAAAAACTGATTAAGAGGTAGGCGCGTTATCTTCTTTTGCTTCTTTTTCGTCGTCCTTTCTTCGATGAAAACGATTTTCGAAGAAGGGTGAAAAAGGAAAGAAAAATTGGCATTCTCATTCAAAAGAATATCAATTTGATATTCTAGATAAGATTCTACTACAAGTATCGCGAAAAAGTGTCGGCCTAACAAGATCTGTTATTATATATCTTGTTAGCTTCGTATTGTATTGGCTATGTGAACCGTTCTAAGCTCACCTTTCTAAATGCATAATTCATGCACCGTCTGATACAATTAAAGTTCATGGAAAGTTATTAAGTATTATTTTTCTATTTAACACTATCCTAATCTCCCTGATGGAATCTATTTCTCCCGATAATAAGCCTTTTTGTTATTAATGATATTTAACGCATCCACAAAATTCCGCCGTGATTTCGAGGTCAATGCGCTTCTCGAGCAGATCGGGCTAGACTCTTTACGCTTTAGCTTGCCACGATTGACCCGAAATTCCGGAGAAACTTCGCTGGAGATGCGCATTTCTCCGATCGAGGCGACATTTCGAACAGATGTCCGACCGTTCGGAGAAATTACGATACCGCGCAATGTTCCGCAATAACGAGACTTCTACTGATAATCATCTAACGATTTACGCGCGACCAGCCAATCCGTGACTATCGAGAATCTGGAAATAAGATGCGAGGAGCTTCAGAAAAAGATTGACGACTTGACCGATCAACTACGCCAGCATGCCGCGAGTCCGTCTAGGAACAATGCGCAACATCAACAACATCAACAGCAACAACTGCAGCAGCAACAAAGTATCGATTGGGAAATTTCGGACACGCAAGGTGGCAGCGAGAAACAGGTGTGAATAGTATAAGTGTCTTGTATAACGCGACATTCTTCGCTTCTTACGAGTCTTCAGGAAGAGAATTGACGCTTTTCTCTTATTTACAGAGAGCTGCCCCAAGCTCGCCGAAGATTTCCCAAGAGACAACCGAAACGACTGCGGTAAATGATGAAGAAATGACCGCGTTGCTGAGGCAGTTGCAGGACGCTCGCAATCAAAGAGCTAGGGAACAGAAGAAGGTGTCCGAACTCAGTCAGCAGCTAACCACGTTGTTGCAGGAGAACAGCGTATTGGAGGAGCAGTTAACGGAGTGGCGTAATAAGGCGCAAGATGTGAAGAGTCTGCAAGATGAGATTAGCACCTTGGAGGAAGTCAGGTATATGCGCTCTCATTCATTTCTCTTTTTTGTAACGTAAATCACTCTACTAATTAAAAGCTACATCGCGATCTTAATGTAAATAAGAGTGGATTGGAACATGAAAGTTGCACGTTGTGCACAGTCACATGAAATTTTGCGTGATAATAATCGGCGTGACAATATTTATGAAACAAACAAAATGTCTTTATAGGCGAGGTCAATTGTGCGGGCGTTGTTTGCGCGGTATGGATACGAGGACGCACGACGAACTTTCTATAATGCTGGATCAGGAAGAATATGACGACATAAGTATGGCTGAGTCGTTAATCAGCGAGAATCAGCGCGACTCCGAATTGACCGTACAGGTATTTCCTTTTCTTTCCTCAGCGTTCGGTTCACTTTTTCTATTTGTGAACCGCTGCTTATTAATAAATCTGTGTTTGCACGAATCGAGTCTTCTTTTGCTCGAGTTTGTCGTTACAATGTCGCTTCTTTTGGTTAGTTATGCTTGCCTAGAATAGTAATTATCTTTTATCTGCTTTAGGAAGTGACAAACTTCGCGAAATCCAAGCCAAAGACAGAACATAAATGGTATAGTTCGTTGTTATGGAGGATATTTACTTATACGAAAGTGCCGTTGTTATTATTTCATTTTTCCGAATCAATCACCTATGTTAAAACCAATTTCATTGTTCCGATAGTGCTCGCGCCTTTTCGAATACCATTGTTCATTCTTCGCAAAATGTCTTTGATTGTCCTTAAGCTTTGGCTGTTTAGACATCAGAAATCAAAGATTATTTAATTCGATACGTTAATGTGCAAAATAATTCAAATTTGATTAATTGAAGATAATTTTGACTATTACGATCATCATCCGAGGAACGATGAGGATTTTAATTACATGACATTTTTAGATTTTTAGATTTTACATTTTTAAAAAAATTAGCTCTTTGCTATTATATAATTAATATTAATATTTGATTAGAATTTTATTTTGTACAATTATACTTTTTCTTCTTAAAATAACGCGCAAGTTAGATAATATATATATATATGTATACATGTTAATATATATATATATAGAAAATTTTTATACTTGTTTTATCTTATTGAAAAATTAAATTATTATTAAAAGAAAATTAATTATCTGTTGAAACGTAAAATGTTTTACTGAATTATGATGTTTAATATATTGCGGCAAATTGACTACTTAATTCCCAAAGATTATTAAGACTGTGTCCATTTCTCGGCAATAATAAGATTCTAATATAAGTAAATGTAAATATCTGTGCTTGCTGTTGTTTTAAGCATGATGGCTCTTGTTGGAATCGCTGCGTCTAGTCGAATGATTTTAATCGATTACTTTGTACAATGTAAGTGCCAGATTTATAAGATTTTAAATAAAATACAATTTTCTCATGGAACTTTTTGCAATCTTTAATATCCTATAAATCTGGCAGATCCTATACCCTTCTACTTCCAGTTATTCTCCACTTCTGCGCAACGTCTCATATAATTATTAAAATAAATTGAATCGAAGAAATTGCGTATAACATTTTATATTAATGTAAAAATTATACGTGACTTTATATGAGATTCTAGATTTGATTCTCTAAAATTTGAACGCTGATCGCTTTTCTCGTACGTATAACTCCTTCAATTAAATAGTCATATTAATCGTAACCGAATTTTATTGTATAGAGTATTTTCATAATTTCAATTGCACACACGTTAATTGCCTGCACACAGGATACAGGCAACAAAAACGAAGGTACCGACGAATTGGACAGCGCGAATCCTTATCGAGTCCTGGTAGAGAAGTATCAGGCCTTGTTGGAGGTGCAGAGACACTGTCAGCCCCGTCGCAAGGACGCCACACCTGCGACGTGCATGTCGTTGCAGGAGGAGTTGGAGATGTCCGGAGAGTTTAACAACTTCTACTCTGCTGCTTCCGAGGTCGAGGTTGCTGCAGCTCCGGAATCGACCAAGAACGCCTCACGAAGCAAACCTGAGAACGCTGGCAAGAAACCCTTCTCGGCCACCCCGACAGATTTCTCCGAAGCTGAAACGTCGTCTTCAGGTTTCTCGGACGAGACCAGCAACAAAGCGACACAGACGGATGGCAGACCGGGCTCGTTTTTGTGCTCCATCGCTGACGGTGAAGACTGCAAGTTCAGCATTTATGATGATAATAGCCCATTCGAGAGCAGGTTCCGTAAGACGCCCGAGTACCGACAACTCTTTAGCGAAATCTTTAGCGTTTTGAAACGGGCGGCCGAGGCGAAGGACGAAGGCGAGAAGCTACCATTGCTGGATGATACTGCCACATCGCAGACAAAGTACGACGCGTCGTTTCAGGAAGATTTGCAAAGCGAAGCGACGGACGACAATCAAAGTGTCATGTCCTCCATGGTATCATCGGTCGTCTCGGAACCGGTTTTCAGGGTGCAATCCGCCAGCCCGGCCAATCCGAAAGACGAGAAACAGTCCGACAACAAGTCCAGCGACACCTCTGCGAATCAACAGCCCGCAAAAGACGCGAGTTGCAGAATGGATTACGTGTCTCTTAATCTGCGCGTCCGCAAGAAGTCCTTGGCGAAAAAGAACTCCGCTAAGAAGGCGCAATACAACGACCGGTCGACCACACCGGACGTTATTCCCACGATGAATCCGAAATTCGTGCCGGCCAAGCCCAATGGCGGCGGCCGAAGGAGATTCAAACCGTTCAACCCTGCCGAGCATGAACACTCCAGTCCATGGAACGGTCAGCACAATGGATACCCGAATCGGAGAGATAAGAAGCTATACGGTTTCACGCGTAACCCGAACGAGCAGCAACAGCAGCACAACAATTACGAGTACAAGGATTTCAAACCCAGTACCGCGTCGGAGGAGGTGGCTCGGCTGAAGCGATTAGAGATGTCTTATGCAGAGGTTCTTCGTACGCCTAACAACAAATCCAGAGCCAATAATCATCATTATCGTAGAAACTAAACGGGACGAATGGACGGACGGAGCAAAACGTACAAGATTTAGTTTTATATTTGGATTTCGATTGTATTTCGACTAGAATAGAGATCTCACGCGTTGATCGCATCATTCATCCCGCGATGAGATCCAGTATTGTTTTATATTTTCCTGTAAATATTCGACGACGCGGATGTGTGTAGCAGTATGTTTTTAGGCACTAATTAACGCGTCCGCGTTAGTTTTAAGTTTGAACATTTCGTATTTCATTGTATATCCCCTTTCCTTTCACGCGGCGAACATACAATAATCAGTATTGACCCTCTGTGGCACCGTCATTAGTCGTTACGGAGAGGAGAAAAATTTATCCATGTGCCATTTACTCTCCGTGTCAAAATACCAACTTCCGACTCTAAAACGCACTATTCTTCGATAACTTGTATCTTTTTTCCCAGGGAGATAGTGCATGTCAGCAGCAGCAGCATGCGTGTTAGCTTTTGTATTTTATAGGTATGAATATTGTGATGATGTGTACGTATAAATAAATAAATTCTTTATCGTATTAAGTCGCTCTTCCCTCTTTCGCGCTCTATCAAGTACGTGATTATTATAAAATGGATGAGAAAATAAATTTTTAGTATTTGCTCTTGCGTAAGTTTGTCACAAGAGTATGGAAATGATTTTTTTTAACATATAGACATAAATAAAATATAATCTTTGAAATTCAAAATTTTAAAGATCACATACATACATTTACATATATACATAAAAGAGCTGAATAAATTATTCATGATCGTACGCGCGCGCAAACGGTCATGACTTTATTTCAATGTCATATCCTGAAAAAAATATCGAAGTTGCTGAATGAGTACCATTTTATTTGGACATATTAAATGTACAAGCATCTGATATTTACGCGGTTACGCGTCTGTGTTTTAAGTTTCTCTCTATATTTTAACACCAGAACGCCCGAACTTTTTCTATTATCTTCAGTATCGAAGGATGATTTGCGACCTCTATATATTAATTTAATATATATTTTTATTCATTTTAATATATTTCAGATTCTTAATATAATTTATGTACGATATATTAAAGAACAATAAAGTTGCAAAAATACATAAAACAAAAGAGGAAACGTTTATCTCTAAAAATAATTAAATTCATGAGCGTTCCAGTGTTATTGATCATATAGACCATATAGATTAAAGATATAATGAGCGGTATAAGTTTATTAATACAATTACAGCTGGAAATTAGAGTTGCGTATATCGAATGCACGTTCTGTTTCGTCGTTTCTCCATTTGTTTTCCTAAGAATAATCTGCATAATGTCCGTTACACATACAAGACATTTTATTCATATTAATTTATATCAAAATGGATACGTTCGATTAAGAATCATCGAATAATGCACGATGCACCGCTCCTAAACTTGGTTGTACATAACTCGAGCTGATACTACGTCTCGACCTGTAGAGAAGAAATTGCGTAATGAAAAAAGGAGTTCGTCGATTGTCTACAAATGATATATTTCAACACAACTATCTTAAGACTGTGAATTAGTTTCTGCAGCCATAGTAGATTATAACAGATTAGATGTGAGAAATTACACGTAATGATTTCATGTGACACTGATCCAAATAAATGAATTTGTGCTGCTTTCGACTTTCATATACCATCACACGATTCAGCATACAATAGAATAGACTCGTAAAATATGTATGTACGTAAACTGTATGTTTAACACATACAGTAATAGAAAATTGTTGCCACTTACTCTGTAAGAGATCGGACAGCTGGTCCAGTTGGATTATTTTTTGGTCGTTGATTAACAAGAAGACATTTCATTGGATGGCCGTCTAATTGTCGATTGTGATAAGTTTCAACTGCTTTAGACGCATCCTTCAGTGTTTTATAAATTACTTCCGCTGTACCTGGACGTACTAGTCTCGATACGAGCAGTTCTCCAACATCTTCGAATAATTCCTACAGGATATAAAAATATTATCAACATTTTACAGCAATGTAAGAACTTTTAGAAACAAATTTTTTAAATCTTATTGTACCTTGATATCTTCTTGCGTAACATTGGCTTGTAAGTTGGATACCACAATTCGATAGCCATTTGATTGCGTCGATGAACTGGAACTCGCTTTTGGTCGTGACAAAACGCCCATTGTTCTTGTTTTATTTGCAGAAGAATCGAGACGTGATTTAATTCCTATCTCTCGAATATTTCTGGAATCATAGTACTTGGAATCTGCTGCTTCTTCCGCTACAATTGTTCTATAAATTGTAAAAAGTGATTGTTTACATTGAGTTAATGTTTTAATGTAAGATATATGTAAATATTTACCTTGACTTTGTGCCAAAACTCCAGTCTTCTTTATAAGGAGGTGAAGCAGTTTTTGTCTATGACAAAGAAAAAGTTATAAAAATCAAATTGATCAAAAATTATATAAATTACACATAAGAGAGGATGAAATTATCTACCATGGCAGAGCGTACAGTGAGTTTGTAATCCCTTTGCCTTTCTCGCTCCTTCTCTATCTCAGATTTTCGAGCTGGAATCCTAGTTACATTAGTGGTCCTAGACTTTACCCAGGTGTAAGGAGAAATCGGATTAATACTGAACACAGGAGGTGGAGGTGGAGGTGTTGGTGCGTACTCGTTACTCACAGTCCTCCTCAATGAAGAGGAATCTGCCAGATAATCTAAAGGGATAAGACATAAGTATTTATTTTAATGAGTAATATTTCAATAATTTCTAACAGAACACTTTAAAATACAACTACTAAACATACATATGTATAAATATATCAATATATTTACATTACGTCTCACCTACCATCAGTATAATCCATACTCATATCTCCTAAGTAATGAGGCTCAGAAAGGGGTGGTCTATATCCGACCGCTCTCGTGGAAGGTGGCATATAATTGTTTGGCATATTCGATGGCAACACATGCTGTATCAAAGGCGGTACTTTGTTTGTTGACAATGAGAGCCTACCATTCCGGCCAGTCTTACGTGAAATTCCTGAAAGCTGAGCATCTATCTTCTTGTAATGAGATGCACGAATCTTGTCTAATTTGAGTCGCGCGTCGCTCTGCTTCGCTATCTCGGCAAGCTTGTCCCTGGCATCGGTCAGCTTCTGCCGGTTCTTCTGTATTATTTTAAATCGCGCATCCGTGATCATCTGCGAGCCACGTCCTCTCACGGAACCGTTTGCTCGCGATCCTCTGCTGATGCCTCTGCGTATCCTGCACACACAATTACACAATTTAATTTTGATTGTTCATCAGTAACGAAAGAAAACAATCGTAGGAAGACTGGCAAGCGCATCTTCTTACATAGCGCCCAGAAATCGCGGAATACGTTCTCGTCAAACAAACCGGATATAATACTGTGCAATCATCAAGTTCAATCGACAGACTGTATTTTATTCCAGAGATATATCACGGCCGCGAACAATATCCGCGCGGTAGTTTATTCGAGCGACTTTGCGGCAACGGGATAATCAAACAAGATGATCCGAATGAGAATTTCAAAGAGGATTCACGCGCACCGATTTCTGTCAATAGAAAAAAAAGCGCGATCAAGGTTATAAATGTGTAACACGAGCATGAAGTTGGCGAGAGTCTCGCCGGACAATTAGCTGAATTTGCCTCACCCTCCTCTGCCTCTCATTCCCGATGATTTCGACTTTTTAATTATATCGTCTAGGCTTAGGCCCATATCAGCCATAACGCAAGCAAATCGAGCACGCGAGAGCGCAGCCACTGAAAATCAGTCGAAACCGAATTTGAAGAACGGCAATTTCGGATCACGTCCAGCGACACTTTCCCAGAGAAACGTCATTGGACACGGACGTAGGGAATTTTCGGAAACGTTCCGCGCACGAAGCGCAACGGGAGCGGTTCGTTCGAGCACGGTTGCGATTGACCACGGCCATTCACAGCGATCGGTGCTTACAGCTTTTCCATTAGATCAACCAATCAGAAAATTTTATATTAAATTGGTCAGTTAGTGACGTGTGCAATTGAAACCGTCTTCTCCGACAAGATACTAATAAAATTTTAAGATAGAAATCTAGACTCGAAAATTAGTAAAATATTAGGTGTTTTATTAATAAAAATTAATTAAAAAATTTATATTAACAATTAATAAAATTTTTATTTTTTTATTTTTACTGGAATATATCTTCTTCCGAAAACAAACTTTTTTTATTAAATATCGATTGCGTTCCAAAACTTATTAAAAATATTTCAATCTTTTTAATCAGGAATGTATTTTAACTTAGTTCTACGTACAAACAAAATATATTAGAATAATATATTTTTCATAAAATACTTATATGTAAATATATCATACTGGACGAAAAAAACATTAGAAAAAAAAATCGTAACAAGAAATTCGCGCGTGATGTGATTCTATACAACATGGCGAAATATGTGTGATCGCCTTTAGACCTCTTTTGAATCAAACTGATGGATAGCGACATGAATCGCGATATAGATGTCGTAAATTATTTAACGAAGCAGTTTCTCTGCTGTACTGCGTTAATTAAAATGAATTTTATGGTACAAGCATCTATTACACACATCTTGTGATTACGATAGTTTGACGCTACAAAAGGAATGTATTGCAGGTATTGGATAAGCACGAAAATTTTGGTCTCGATTTAGATATCCAAAAGCAGATTTTGGATAATACGATAAATAGCGATTTGATTAAACGATATCCGATAAAAATCTCGTACCAGAAAGCATTTTTGAAATTACTTATGCAAAAGGTATATTTAAGATATGTATGGTTTGTTCTTGCATAGGTTAGAAGGCACAAAATCATTTTCTTTTGTTATTACATGCGATTCAGATAGAGGAAGATGGTAATGAGATTCACGATGATTTATACGCAGCATATTGTAGATTAGTATCATTGCCAGATGAAGAATCTGTGCATTATCGTCATTTTTTAGTAGAAAATGGAACATTGAATTGCGTTACGATAAAAGAGAGCACAAACTTGATCTCTAAAGGAACTACAGGCTTATGTAGCTGGCAGGTACTTATTTTTTATAATATGTGCAATCTCTAAATAGCAATTCAAATATTTAAATTGGGAAATATTCTTAAGAATTATTCAAGTCAAATATTTATATTAGCTGCAACTGACAGGGTGCCATAGCGTTGAGTCAATGGTGTGCAGAAAACAAAGAACGGTTTTATGGAAAAAATGTGTTAGAACTTGGCTGTGGAGTTGGATTGACTGGTATTAGTGTAATTAGCGCATGTTCTCCAAAACAATACATTTTTACCGATTGTCATCCAACGGTATTAGATATGCTCTGTGAAAATGTAAAACTCAATTTCCTATCAAATGAGCAAAGTGAACTATTGAATATATCAGAAACGACGTCGAAACTACTGTTACGATTAAAATATGAGCAAACCGACATTCAAGTAATAGATTTGAGATGGGAGGAGATCGATAAATACGTGTCAGAGGACTCGTCGCAGCCTGACATAATTATTGCCGCTGATATTTTGTACGAAAGCAGTTTGTTTGGTTCATTAACATCAGGATTAAAGTGTCTCTTAACATCAAACAATTACGCTATTTTCGCTGCAACAATTCGCAATGAAGATACTGTTTCACAATTTTTGAAACATTTAGGTATTTTGAGCATTGTATCTTGCCAATCAAAAAACTGAAAGATTCGTACAAGAGAAGATTTAAACGCCAAAAAATTGTTAATATTTTTTCCATTTTAGGAAATTACGATCTTGCTTTTGAGTGTAGTTTGCCAAAATGGACCATATCGATACAATCGATTGACGCGCCTGTTCGGATATTGAAGATTTTTCAGAAGGTTTGACATAAATTTAATTTTGATATTGCTAATTTATCTATAATGCTAATAATTGCTAATTTATTCTATAATTAGAGACAAACGATTTGTTTACCTAATTACAGATAACATAATTCGGAAGCAATCAGGCTAGGAGCAATTAAACGGGTAGTTTTATTAATAATCTTAGCATTTCTACATATATAAATAACAAAGTGTTAAAAATATATATAAAAGTATTAAATACGAAATATTTTCTATATCTGTCGTAATCATTAATTGTTAACATTATCGCAACTCAAAACCATTTTCTTTTATGGCGTTTGAGTTTCACCTCAGTCTCATCTACGTCCTTGTCGGCATCTTTTTTCGTGGCCTTTTTCAATTTCTTTTCTTTTACTTTCTCCTTCGTTTTTCCCTTTTTTGTTTTCCCTGCATTAGAAGAATCGTTATTTTTGCTTGATAACTCGCTCTTGTTCCTTGCTGAAAGATGAAATGCCAATTTAAATGAAAGCTTATATCACATTTTGTATTAATACGTCTCTCGTCACATTGCTTACCGGCGAATAAACCCATATGTTTATTTATGCTTTTATCCTCTTCTACCTCTCTTCGACGATCCATCTCCAAGCATTCGACAATTTCGTTTCTTCTCTCTACAATTTCTACTAGCCTAGAAGAAGAGAGAAGCGTTCATGTTATGTTCACATATTTTTCATTAACATTTAAGTATTTTGTCAAATATTTTTTTTGAAAATACCTTTGTATCAATGTTTCTTCCCTCTGTTTGTCGAAATCCGTCTTGGTAGCTTCTGGTTGGCACATGAGACACCGTATTTGATATTCCACCTCAACGTGTTCCTCCTCTAATCTCTGTTGTCTCCGTAGTAACATTAATTCGGCCTGTCTCCTGAACAGTTCATTTTTTTCGTTCACTAATGCGAACAACTCCAAAACCAGTTCCTCCACCTCCGTACCGAGCGACGAATCTGTCAAATAGATTAAATGTAAGTTACATCCTTATAATATCTTATTCGTATTTTTATGTGCGTTCCTTACCGTCTGTTCTAGGTCCAGATTCGCATTTATCTCGTATCAATTGTTCCAATCGCACACCTTGTTTTTCTAAGCCTTGCTGCTGCAATTCTATCTCATCTAATTCTAATTTCACGTCTTTCATAGACATCACTTTGATCTGCAATTAAAAATTATATAAATTCTCATTTATATTTACGTTCTTAAAATTTAATTCATCAGAAATTTCAATTTCAACGTCTAAAAATTTGCACGAGGAAATTCATATAAAGTTTACGTAACAAACATATTTTATACTAAAAGATAAAATCTACCTTTCTCTTGTGCGGAACTGGTCGCGGTGGAGCAGGACCTTTTTTCCTCTTCCACTTTCCTTGCACGCTTTTGTCGGCGTAAGACGTGTAGGAGGAAGTGTCGGTAGAGGCGCTACTCAAACTCTGCCTATTTCGATTCGCCTCATCTTTGTTTGTCTTCTGATCTTCCCACATATTCAAGTTACGATCATCGCCGCGAAGCTTGATTATGGGAGACTCATCAAAATTTAATCCACTGCCGATTGATATATTGCGAGGTGTACTAGTTGGCATCGGCGGTGGAGGAGCCGGCTTAGTTTTTCGAGCTCGTGGCATTGTGCGAGGCGATGAATCCTTTATTGTAAGAGAAAATCGAACGATGAACTTTCTTTTCCGAGATTTATATGTAATGCGTATTATAACGTATATAATGTGACGTAATTTATACATTAATATAATAAACTTTTTCTTCTCTTCAGTATGAAATTTAAAATTATGGATTAAGATTTCGAAAATAATTAGATTGAAAAAATATGTCTTAAGACTTACGTGATACGAGGATAATGTGTTGTCGCACGATTTGAGTATAGGCGATTCGCGCTGATCAGACGGAAACAGTTCTTTTACGACTGGTGGCTGCGGCGCAGGTTTTTTCTTCCTGTACGTCCCACTGGGAGTTGTAGTTGATTCGGTGCTGGTTAAGGAACTATTAGACGCGTACAAGCCTCCACGATCTAAATCGGCTTTCCGTGATACGACATTTATCTCGGGAACGGTCCTGTTCGTACAATAATAATAAAAGAATTATCATGATAATCTTATCATAGCTAGATTAAGCTGTAAAACATACTTGATAGTACGCGGTTTCGGTACAGGCACATTTCCAGACAGCGTTCTGTCTCGTCTTTCTTCATCGCTATCATGCTCCTCTTCCTCGTCACTCCAGAATGGATTAAGATTGATTTGCGGCGCGGCCAAGACCCGCTTCGTCACAGACGTTCCCCGATTCTCCGATTTACTTCTCGCCGCCGGTTTCGGTGGTTCTGGTTCCTCGACGCCCTCGTCTTCGCTGTCGAATGGATTAGTCGACACTTTGTTGTTTCTAGAGCTGTTTATCACAGTCCGCGGTTTGCTCTCCACGGCATTGTCTTCCTCGTCGCTCTTGAAGGGATTCAGATCCTTTGGATAATCCTTATCACTTAAATTGATGCCTTTCGCGGTCAGCACGCTGCTTCCCACGGCACTCTCGTAATGCTCCTCATCCATCTCATTGTCTACGATTCGTTCACTCTCGATCTTTGCAAAACTCTCCTTTCGTCTTTCGATATCACTAACTTTCGAGTTATTCTCGAGCTGTTTATCTTTATCGAGACACTCTTCGTTATTTGTTCGCACGAGGTTTTCCTCGCTACTTGTTATCTTCGAGTCTTCTTTTTGCTGTTTGCCGACATTCTCAAAGCTGTCTTTACATTTATCAGTATTTTTAATTATCGAGTCTTCCTCGAGCCTCTTTTCCGAACGTTCTTCCTCATTCGCTGGAAGAACGTCCGATGACAGGTCCCAGGAGTCGCCCTGAACCATTGTGACAGCCTGAGTCATTGAATTTCTTTTCTTGCTTTGATCCGTCCTATCGACATGATCCTTTTTGTTTCGAGTCTCAAACAGTTGGAGTCTCTTCTGAACCAATGACAATCTTGTTTCGGGATTGGCTCGTTTATCGGCGCGTCCTGGCGACTCTTTGGTATCCTCCTCTCTTCTCTTCTTACCTATGTCATGGAATGAAATGGCAGTCGATCGCTGATCCTTGTCGCTCCTAATGTCTAAGCTATTTAACGCGCTATGTACATCGTATCGCTCAACGTTGGATTCCTCCATATCCGGGGAATCCGTCATGGAGCTGCGGGATTCCTCCTTCTCCTCCTCCTCCTCTTCATCATTCTCCTCTTCCTCCTCATTCTCGTCGTCGTCTGGGAATGCCGAGCCGACCCTGCTGTTTGTTTCCTCACGATAATCCGAGTCGTCTCTCGCGCTCGCAAACGTATCCTTCGCGGCAGACTCGAGCTTCTCGGAAAGAAGATGGCTTGTCATGAAATTCTTGCGCATTTGCGACGTATGAGAGATCAAATCGGGTACCGCAGCGTTCTCCAATACACCCTACGCACACAACGGAGTTTCGTTAAGTGACTTTTCCTTTCCGCGAATGCTTATTCGAATTTAAAGCTCAAAAACGCGAAAACTGACCTTTCTCTCCGTTTTCTCCTCGTCGCTGAGCGGCCTCGGTTCAGTCTTCTCCCTTTCCGTACCGGACATCGCCGACTCGACGTACTTGTGACGCACGCTATCGGTCTCCTCTTCGTCCGGACACGTCTCGCAACAGTACTGGCCCTCCTCGGTCTCGTAGTAATTGCCCGGCGTCAGCTGGTTGTTGCAGCGGGCGCACCGGAAGCAGGTACGGTGATAAGGAGCCCGTGCTATCAGCAGCTTCTCCGCCAGGAAGACCGGTAGCCCGCATGCGGTGCACGGATCCCTCCGCATCCCCAGACGCGACCCCACCTGCGTTATCAGATCATCGCGGTTTATTCTTTTATCCACGTTTCCAGCGTAGTAGCAAAATGCACGCGATTTTATGCAAACCTACCATCACCACTACCACTACCATCACCAGTTTAATCGGAGACTCGAACAATCATTCTCTAAGTTAGTTTTCGCATACGCTCGCAATTATTCCGAGATCGAAGCGATTCTCATAAATCCTCAAAAGACACGAATTTTTATGTGGCGCGAAATTTTACGACGTTATCATTCTACTGCGGAAATCGTTTTCCCCTCTCGGTTGGAAAAGCGTACAGCTGGAGATAAATATTGGCAAATTGTAGGTCGCGCATTTGTAACGAGCCATTGGATATCGAGTTACTCGTGTGTCGGTCTCTTTTACACAGCTAGCGAATTTCCACAATAGCGGCCGGCCATACATCTCTCGTATTATCGCGGCATGCATCTAGTGTCCGGTGAATCCAATAATGCATCGGATCGGTGTGACTTCTATACAGAACGTGCCACGAGTAGTACGTGGTATATCGTGCGGCTGTAATAATGAGGACGTTCGCTTTGCGAGTGGGATAAGAAAAGAATGGCGTCGCACACGTTTAAATCCTTGTCATGGAAAGATGAAACGCGCATCATTCGTCGAAAACTTCTGGATTGAAACGGCGATTGCGTGTCGAATATTCTTTCTAGATTCCCTTTTGAACTTTCGAGGTATTGACGTAGAGAAAGAAATTCCGTGAAATTCTTTGTGCTCGCGATCTAGAAACACATTCGGCGATACATTGAAAAGTTTTTACGATATTCCAATATTACGTTTTATTGAATATTATTCTGACATTATCTGACAGAAAAATTGGTTCGGTACAACGTAAAAGATCTAAAGAAATCTCTCTTTTTTTCTCTCTCTCTCTCACACCCTCTTTGTAGACACAGAAATTATGAAAAATTCATTACCGATTTATTACATACTGTATGTAAATGAGACTCGTGTTGAAACCTGATTTAATTAAAAAGCGATGAATAATAATCAAGCTACGTATCTCCGAGCATCTTTCGTCACGTCATTCGTTCGTGAGGACTGAAGTCCGTACACTAATTCTTCTCGCTGAAAAATTGCATGGATGATAGGTTGCTAACCGCAAGATCGATCCCCATTAAACTTTCATCCACGCCACGTGCATGAGTTTTCCATAGGCGGTTAAATAAAGCGACGATCGATCGCGGGTTAGTAACAATGAAAAAAAAAGGATTCGCTTCGCGATTTCCATCGCGATCGTTTTCTCATCGCGTGTTAAATAAACATTGCGTTACGCAGATATATCGATTACTATAAGCACATTAGTAAATGTTATCGTTAGCGTGTCGAGAGTAAATAAATGTATAAGTACGTTCCTAATGTGATTACTCGCGATTAATTAAACGGATCGTGCGTTGAAAAACGCCGTGTTTTTTGCCGAAATATTGGCCGCCGCGGTGTCTTTCATCGACGATTTCACGTTTCAACGTCGCGTCCAAGTATCCGAGTATCGATTTTCGAGCGGCATTAAGCGCGCGATTAATTAATTTGATCGGCGATAAGTGCGACGTTATTACGTGTAAACCGGCTTCGCTCGTCACCGTTGCGATGCTGTCGACGACTGAAAATCCGGACACTTTGTTATTTCTCGTTGTTACTTCTCTTTCTCTCTCTCTCTCTCTCTCTCTCTCTCTCTCTCTCGTCTTTTATACGCGCACCGCACACGCCATAGAATCACTGCGTGCGTGAGAATTAATCTCGTTAATTAAAGCCTTTGTCTCGGCAGAAAGAAATCGAGAGCGAATTTTCGACGTTTCTCTTACCGTTTCTCCGTAGTCCCTCGCACGACGGGAAACGGCACACATGTGACGATTCGACTGCGTAGAACTCACGGTAGAGAGGCTGCTGACCGCGCGTCCGATTTCTATTGCGTTAGTGAGCGAGCGCGCGTGTGCGTGTGCATGCATCGAGTACGCGCAACGAGTGGCAATGACATATAAATAGAACGTCGCGCTCCGACGAGTCGCCGCTCGTGATTAATTACCTTCCCCGGCTTCCACTTGGACTTTGTAACGTATAGACTTTGCAAATGAAGCGAACTGTTGACGAGGTGGTTGTCGAGCTTACAATTAGACGCGCGCGAGAGTCATTCGCGCAAGAGTGGTATTCGAGTCCTCCGTTCTTGTCTCGAAATATCGCGGATGTTCTCCGGATGGTCGTTTCCGGCGTCGGAATTCATTGGTCGAAGCTCGCGGACCACTTTCCGGCGAGTCTGCGGCGAGACCGATGGGCGACGAGTCGTCTGGAATAGCGCGAGGCATCGACGCGGATCGACGGGTGATCGATCGTTTTTCGATTCCTTCGGCTGGTAGATGCAAAAAAGCACGTGCCGGTATCGTACGGGTCGTTTATTCTGACGGAGCAATATAGTCTCCGGTCGCGAGAAACGTGACGGGATTTCCGCGACGACGGTTCGTATCTGCGACTCGTTGATATTCGCGATGCTTTCACGCTGTTCCCCGGCAAACAGTCCGCGCATTTGTTCTCCAGCGAGAGGGAAGCGCAAACAGATCCGGGGAGAGACGACTCGCGTCTCTATGCATATATTGTAAAATAAAATAAAATAAAAAAAAAAAACGTAAAACGTACGATGAATAACGTCATACCTCGTCAGTGTCGTTAGCTAGCATGACACGAGGAAACGTAACAATTTCTACGGGTAGTAATAAGACATTCCGGCTGTCCCGTGCAGAATCGAGTCAACTGGAGCCTGTGTGAGATTCGCAAACTTACTTCTTTTTCTTTCGTCTCCCTTTGGAATCCAGCCCAGTCGCGCGCAACTTCTACGTCACTTTTCCGTTCTCGATGGAAAAGAAAAAAAAAAAAAAGAAATTCAGCGAGTGCAAATCTCCCGTCTTTTCCGAATCACACCGTGTGTCATCGAGTGATCGCGCTGTACATGTTTGTGTGTCGGAGCATGCCAGCATGCAGTTACCCAACAACGAATCAACCATAGGCAAGCAAAACAATAAACGACAAAGCGAAATTACCTTCTAGCAGAATATTTCAGGTTTATATTGCCCCATTAAGTCCAAGCTTTCCTCCTGGAGAACAAAAATAAACGATGAGAGATGGGATTGACACACACACGTTTCAGTGCGACGACGAGCGACAGATCCCGGGGAACTTTGACTTAAACACGCGGATCGTTCAAACGTGATACTTACGCTGCGTGCATTCGCTTCGGTCAAATTCATTTATTTTATTCCACTTCGCCTCGGATAATTCGCCGAGTGGCTTTTAAAGAGAACTCGATTTTTTTTTCCATCAGATGGATGGTCCGGGTTGTCTTGCATAAGCCTGTGGGTTTGCCGCGTGACTCACGCGTGTCGGTTTTAACTATGGCGGGCGGTTATGCGAACCGTAATGAACGAAACTCGACCCACGCGAGAACGGATACTCCACGTCATACGCACGAACGTCACTCGCTCCTCCGTTTTGCGAACCGGGCCGTAAGACCAACAATTATGACTCGTTAAAACGACGTTTTCCCGCTTCGATTTTTCGGCTTTGCGGATCAGCCGTGGTGTAAAGCACCAGGCAAACTGACCGACGAATCCACGAGCGAGGAAATTGCGGCGTGTGAGTCAAGCTTCGACGACGAAGCGAACGGACGAAGCCGGCGATAGGAATAATTAGTGCAAACTTGATACGCGCAGTTATCTCACGAACAACCGGAGTTTCGTAATACGCGTCGCGTCGACGTCGCGCCATTGCTTTTAGACCCGACCCGTTCGCCAACTTTGCTTAACGCGCCGGTCCCGCCGTCTTGTCATCAGAATTGTCACAACTTCGTAACAGAATCTGACCTACGTTCGCGTGACTTCTACTTCGAGCCGGTTGAGCAACATTTCCAGAGTCCCGGTAGGTTCCTACCGAGACCACGCCGTTCCGCGGAGTTCGCGATTGCTCGAAAATAGCGTCGGGAACACCGGCGGCTGTCAACGGGACATTGAAGAAATTCGCGAGCAAACTACACCTTGTTCCGGAACAACGATAACTTCTTGCTCACGACTATTTCGAGCCAGATGCGTTTGCTCGCGTGCCAGTAGAGGATTTTGGAGAGAGGGGAAACGAATGGATAATTATCACTCTTACTGGAGCTGTGACGCAAAAATCGGACGTTTTCTTACGGTCCCGTTTTCTCGCAATTCGCTCGACCGAGATCCTTGGACGCGCGATACTTCTCTACTCGCTGCCGTCGGCGAATGCAAACGTTCTCCCGACTGCTTATTAAGGACGATCGTCCGTATCGGTCTAGGTAGCAATAGCGGACACCACGGTACGAGAAGGAGTTTGGAATCGGGATCACGAAGGCGGTCGGCATGACTGACAGAGGCGGTCATTGTTGGCTACGAAATCACATGGCTAAATGGATCCCCGGGACAGATACCGTGCACGCCAACCGCGCGTTTCTTCGTCGGAGCGTTCCTTCGCTCCGTGACCTTCGGCGTGTCCGTCGAGTCGTTTTCTACGCGGAAGAGTTTCGCGAACCAGTTACGAGACTTCGCGACTTTCGTCACACGAAAAAATGGTACCGCGCAAAAGTTTCATTTCGCGAAAGTGACAGACGAACTGGACATCACAAAAACTTTCGTACTGCACGAGGACAAATTTCGCACATGTAAAACTAATAAAAAAACTGTAACACATTTTGAAACACCGACGAGTGACTGCAATTAATCAGAAGGCGCAGGCTGTTGAAAGTACAAAGTAGACGTAGGCAAGTAAACGAAGGCAAACAGCATGTGCAGTTCCGCATTGCATGATACTACGTTCATTTATTGTTATCAATTTTCTCGGACGCACGAAAATTCGTGGAATGTAGTCGGCACAAAAATATAATAAATCGTTCGTGCGGTGTGCGCATGTGTAACTACGTGTGTGCGAGCGTGTGGACGAGCGAGTCAGATCTATCTCTTCCCGCCTACACTCTCATCTTCGATCGGTTATCAAGCGAAATGATAAAAAAAAAGGGCAAATATATATATATATATATATATGTATATAAAATAAAAGGATATATATAAAAGAAAAAGGGGAACGCGCGCGCGTGTGTCGCTAATGGGTGCGTGATTACGCAAACGCAACGGCGATGGCATTTGTTGTTGGCTGTGTTGCAATACGCGATGACGGACGGCGGTGTCAAGGTAAACCGCACAACGGGCGATACATCGCACGAAGACTTTCCTCCGAGACTCTCGGCTGCGATCTACAGACACGGGAAAAAAATCCGAATTCGATTCTTTCGCAGCCGCTTAAACGCGCGTCTGGAAACGAACGGCGAGATGGATCGACTGGTCTCGCAATGAATACGCGGTACGTGGTTAGAGAGAGAGAGAGAGAGAGAGAGAGAGAGAGAGAGAGAGAGAGGAGAAAAAATTCAAGACAAGGAGAGGAAGAGAGAAAATGATCGATTAACACGTTGAGTGGCGTCGAAGTCACGTAAACATGTGACTCACGAAGTGTCCGCTGCTAATTCACGATATCACATTCGCGGATAGATAAAACGCGCGATGAGAAGATAAAACGGTTTACAAGAATAGCTGTCTCGTATGGTATATGCCTTCGCGTAAAGGTGACTCGCGATTGCGATAGGTTTAACGAGGAGGTTATCACTCAACGTGTTACATGACGCGACGGTTCTCCGCTCTGGAAAAGCTTGAGGGAAGCTTCCAAGCCCGCGAGACTTGCGAAACTATGATACTACGTATGTTTATTGAAGGAGGGAGCCGGGCGAAAGAAAATTACGAGAAGCGTGTCTGCCTCGGTCGATCGAACGACCGATTGATCGTGTCGTAATCATAATCGTGGTGTACCTTTTGTTTAGGAGATTCTGGAACAGGGGCGATCCTCTCGTCGGCAGTTTCCGTCGTTCTGTTCGTCGCTAAACGGCTGGGTGAAGATCCTGAAGATAAAACATAACATTTTCTTCAATTCGCTATGATTAACCGTTATTTCATTATTAAAATAATAACTTTCATTAGGAAAAATGAATAGAATAAAATTACAAAGTGCCATTAGAGCGTTAAAAGCTGCTTTTTTAACGAAGAAATTTAATGCGGAGGTAGCTACTTCGTTCCAATTGTCTCGAATCGTCGACGTGGTTTATGGAACGTCCCGTAGAAGTTTCCATCGTAGGGTGAATATTTATGCACGGAGAGCTGTGAAAGTACCGCTATTGTGGCCGGCGAGTGGTAGCGGAAATACGCTTCTGTTTGAACGACAATATTGACTTTTTTTGCAAGGCGATACGAAGAAAAGATATCCAGCTCGGCGTGTTTGCATAAAATCGCTTATTTACGCCGGTGCCGATCAACCCGCGTGATCCAAAGTGTAAATTCACGTGACATTTTTCCGAGAGGCCGTTGCCTCTCCCTCGCGACCGGGGATGCGAATTATAATAATTACTGCTTTCTCGTTCGAGGAAGCTCATTTATCTTAGTTTCTACTTTTTCGTTTTGTTACCGGCGCGGCCGCTGCGCAAGTACGAGCAGTTGAAAGTATCCTCCGTAGTAGCGAGATTCGATAAGTGTACCTCCACCTTCCGGTTACTCGCCGCGTTAACATAAGACAAACGTCCAACGCTATCATCCGTCCGTCCGCCCGAGAGGAGCGCYGAGTCTAATCCCGAGCCACGAGAGCGCGGCCTAATGTAGCTATAAAACGGACAGGACCTCGACTACCGAGCAATGTGGCAATTTTCTCGTTGCAGGTAGTGATTTCAGGAACGGTACAGGTCCTCACGATCGCGCTAATTCGCGGCCGGACGGGCATTTACGGCGCAGCCGAGAGAAGGATCCCGTCTTCCTTCCCCGATCGAGATTAACCGTCGTTCAAAGGTTAACGGTACGGTTAATCTGCGGGGAAGCTGGAATTCCGTAAGATTAGAAGCTGCGGGAAAAAGATGGACTTTTAAATAGATTACGGCATCGCCGCGCGGATATCACGTCTCTAGCGGCGCGTAGAGCGTCAATACGCTCGAGTGATATCCCCAGCGAATCGCGCGCTTCCCTGTTTCTCCGCAACCGCGAGCGCGAATTGCGGAGGGACGGAGGGAGATAAGATTAGAGATCACGACGCGAGAGGCACGTTATAACATCGACACTTTGCGTAACGAAACGCCGCCGGGTTTCTCAAAGCGAGCGCGATGTCGGGAGAGTTGGAAATCGAATAATTCGCGCCAATCTTCTTGCGGGTCGGCGAAAAAGGATTTGCGATTTGATGAAATATCCGTCCAATTTATCGTTAAAGTCTAACTTTCAAAAAGTTTCAATCGTTTTAGATGTCGCGAATAGCGCTTTAATAAATGACACGAGAGGATCGAATCGGTAATTCGCTCTAAGAAATTCTTAAACGAGCGTCGTTCTCTTGCGAAACAAATTCGACACTTCCAATAATCGCGGCGTAGACTAATGGGCAGAGATACATCTACATACACGTTGACAAAAAATTAAATATCCCGTTTGACAGGCATGCAATTCGACGTGTATAATTCGCGAACTTGACTCGTTCGCAGTAGTCGCCAAAGGAGAACAAAAATTTCGTAACAACAGCGGCGGACGACATAATAACGTTCGCTCAACAAGTGGTTGTAAACGATAACGTAAAGATTCGATGCCGTTAGCGGCAGCTATTTTCTGATCGAGTCGAGAACGGCGAAAAAGTCGCGGGAAAAGGAATGCAAATCTTGCGGCGGCTCAACAAGTGGCTACTCAAATTTTCAAAGCCAGCCCTCGCAATCGGACAGCCGGCTAATTGCGCGCCTATATAATCAGACCCCAGCGGGACCGATAAAAACGACGAAATTAAGCGTCGACCGAAGTTTCCTCGCTTTTTGCGTCGCGTTGTCGCTCGCGAGGCGTGCGAAAGAGAGATCTGTGAACCGCGATGTATTCATTTGTGTCCCGACCTGACGAAAGAAATTTCATCGAGATATCAACGTCCACGACGTGAGACGTTGATCGAGAAAAAAAAAATTAGCTCGGAATTCGAAAACGATCCGCGCTTCTCGAGTCCCGAGATTCGCATTGTCGACAGATACCGACCTCGGCTTGTATAGCGCAACTTCCGCGACAGACGTCACACGCGTGATATTAATCGAAGGGACAATTGCGAGAGATACGCCGGTCCGCGAGGAGGAGAAAGCTGGAAATCAATCGCTGACACGAACTCAATCGGCGCGGTCTATTTGGCCCATTTAGTAACGGACTCGTGCGATCGTGTCGAGCATGCGAGACATTAATGCGTTGCGACGTTTCGAACGTCACGCCTGTCGATCGGACTCGCCTGATTTCAGTCTGAAAACGAACGCGATATGTGTGCCGATAAAACGCTTTTTTCGCAGCCCGCCCTTCTCGGAGTCGGAATCGCGGTTGTTAGAGATACAATAATGATGCAATAATGAACCGAAGTCTCGTTTGCCCGACAAAATGCGTTCAAATGCGTGTACAATCAAATTTATTCTTGCTCTTTATCATCGTTTCGATAAAAATCATATTAAGATCGATTTTCCATAACGAAGGAAAAATGAATTACGCAAACTAAGTTTGCATAAAAATTTCTTTCCACAAAATTCACGTTGAATGATAAAAGGAACGCCGCGATGGTCGACCGCGAGTGCAAAAACACTCCTTCGAGAAAAAAAATCTCCAGCTGTACTTTCCGACGGGATTGTATCCGACGGAGTCGCCTAGGGAGGAGCGATGAAAAAAAAGCGATCGATAGCCAGATTGGAAACAAAAACTGTCACTGGAATCTTCACTGTATTCCTCAGACTATTCGCGACGTGCTTATTTGGGTCAGACGCAAATATCTTTCGAAACAAAAAAATGAGGCTGCCAAATGCAGCCGCCGACGTTGGAAGTGCTTGGATTATTTCAGTTTCGGGGATTTAATGCCAGTAACGGCGAGCGAGCGAATCGAGGAATTTAATTAAATCGTTCAACACATTCCAGAGAAAGAGAGAGAGAGAATGTTTACTCTTCGCGTAATAAGACGTCTGAGACGATACCCGGTGCGGGCGTTTACTTTCTTTAATAAAGCCAGCTCGTTCTCGACAAAGAAATACTCACCTCCGAAAGTTTGGTAAAACTGCGAGAGGTAGGTGAGAATGGACAATCGATCGGGCACCGTGCAGGACGCCATGTCCTCGGCGTCCAGGAGCGCGGGAATCCCGAGATGTTGCTCGGCCGTTCGGAAAGCCAGCTCGTTGTTTCTGTACACATCGTCCTTGTTCAGGCTGTTGAAGTCGCTGTAACAAAAAGCGATGGGGGGAGGACGACTTGAGTTTTTATCTCTCGCTAAGCAGTATTAATCTTCCACTATCGGTTACTTCGGCGCGATCCCTCGGCCATATATATTTATCCCCTCCGAAGGCCACTCGATAAAACGTCGAATGTGTAAAAAAGGATTCCTTGAATAAATCAGACTGCTGATTATCCGTGGGCGTGTACGGTGAGAATCGCTCCTTTTTTCTCCACTGGAGCAAGTATAAATAATCGCCGCGCCGCTGAATATGTGACTCGTAAGCGACGCGGTTAAGTTATGCCCGGTCTTTATTAAGGAAAAGACGGTCGCGCGAAATCCGTCGCAATTATAAATTCCTCTTAATAAAACGAAAATGAGCAACGGATGTGACGCTGAATGCCGGAGAGCGAAGAACAACTTCAAAATAAAAGAAAAACTTCATAAATTTTGCAAACGACGCTTCTCCGACACGTTCGTGATTTTCTAACTTATTGACGTCGGCGTGTGCCGATCGAAATGAGTGTGTGAGTGTGTACAACGAAATACGCCAGAAATATGTAGACGACTCTCTAGCAGATTGCATCGAGAACGTAACGCAATTAAATTTTCGCGTGACTGAAAAGGTACCACGAATGTGTAATTTATCTCGCACGGATTCGCTACCGAGACGGGCCATCGATTGAGACATGCATTATTTATGAAGGAATGAAAATGTAATGGAATTTTGATTAAACGGAAATACTCCAAATTAAGAAAAGCTCGACTGCTTCCGCATAGATACTCGTCCCGGGAACTGTTTCAAATGACTCTGATTGATAATACTGTCGAGCTAACGCTGTCGTAATTGCAAATAAGTACCGACTTGGCACCGACAAAGTCGCGACATTGCTGACAAAACTTTCCCAGCATCCCGGGAGCTATTTAGAGGGATTCAAAGAGTTGATCCAGGATCAAAAGTCTTGAAAAGGGAGCTTAAATGTCCTCGGAAAACCATGGAAAACTAGAAACCTTGCACTCCGAAAATATAATATTGCGTTTTTCATCTCGGCATTTTTTTCTCTGTAATTTACAACCGATTATTGAATATAAAATTACGATCCGCTATCTACTTTTTATCGATGTCTATTTTTTTTTTTCGCCACTGTACGTGGGCACTGTCGGGCTCCACGAGTGCTCCACTTTTAGGCGAATCGATATGCGCAGGCCGCATATCGCTCGGTAGTTGAAGTAATACTTGAAATTCTAGGTCGAAAGATGAGCACCTGTTCGATGCTCGAGTTCGGCTGCTCGATTGATAGCGCGATAGCGAACCCGCGCGAATGTAACACTTTTGTTACGACTTATGTAGAGCGTGAAATCGACGCGTCACTCCTCGCGAGCGCGCATTGTGCACGCGTCAGAAATTCCAGTATTGCAAAATTGCGTTGCGATTATCAAGGATCGAAGCAGCGTGAAATCCAGGGGATATATCGCGCGATCATTTCTCTCTCTCTCTCTCTCTCTCTCTCTCTCTCTCTCTCTCTCTCTCTCTCTCTCTCTCTCTCTCTCGATCTCGTATCTGCGGAGAAAGAGTCTACCGTCGATTATACGCATACGCAATATCGTTTCTTCGCCAATAATCGTACCTTCTCCAATAATTTCCCGCGGTAAACTCCCGACTCGTCGCGACTCGCGATAAATTCGGGATCTGATGGACGACGGGCGGTCGTCTGGGGACGAGGTCGCGATGAGTCAGAGTTTCAGACCGGTGCCACACCTATCCCTTTTATTCTCGTCCTCCCGTCTTCGTCTCCGCTCCTATCGCAGTCGCAAAAAAACACACACGACGAGTTGACTCGTCTTTCGGCTTATTGGTGATATTTCATCCGCGCGCATTCGGCGCTAATCGCCGTATATCTCTCGCGAGAGCTCTTTCATGAAATTATGACGGGTGGAACGGGAGATCCGCTCTTAAGGAACGATGGAAATCTAGCGCGATGATGTTTCACATCGGATGAGAAATCGCGCGACTGAACGAACGATACCCGACAGAACAGTAGAGTTGCATATCGCGGCATCAACCGGTCCCGGTTTGAACGCAACGTTGAGAGCGAGCGAAAGTTCAAACCGCAACAGCTCCGCGCGTTATGCTCATAAATTCTCGCGCCTATCCTTTGCTCCGCGTTTTAACGCGCGCATCCATAGAATTTAACGTAACCCCCACGAATTTCACTGAAGGCGCAAAGGTCTCCTCTCTGCCACGTTGATTCTTCTGCGATCGGTTAGGCACACCTGTCTGGTTTCACTTTCACTCGCGCCTCTCGTCAGAAATCGCCAAGATATTCTCACGTGATGCTGTTCCGGGTTATTCTATTCGGCTCTTCGATTCAGTTACTCGACAATAAGGGTCGACCGAGTTGAAATCTCCTTAATTTTCGCTTCGTACGCAAATACTTAGACAATAACTATCAAGAAGCATTACGCGCATCGCAACGCGGAATCTCTTTGTCTTTTGTCGGAAGTTAAAATAACTTCTCAAGTTCCGAAGTTCGCTCTGAGAGGATGAAGGAAAATTTCGTTCCAGCCGCGGGAACGGAAGGTAATAAAAGAAAACTTCTCGCCGTTTTATTGCCTCCGCCGTTACGTCCGAGTAGATTTTGCCGGACTGACCGAGACAATAAGAGGAGGAGAAATGAAGAATAGTTTCTCGATCCTTCGTCTACGATAAAAAGCGAATTCCCTTTTCCTACATCGTGAGACCTTGACTATTGGAGCGAAGTTCTAAAAGGAATTCTCATACGAATAAACATCTTTCTCTATAAAAGGACGTCACTTTTCCTAAGGATACAATTTTTTTGAAGATATGAATTTATATATCTCTTCAAATGACTTTTAAAATCGATGTTCTCCACTCAATTATGAATATCGAAACACAGATGAAGATGTGTATTGCGTTTGTCAAATTGTGAAGGTATCTATAATTCCATCCACGACACAAAGTAAAAAAAATAGAATAAAGATAAAAAACCGAAGGACGAAGAAGCTTTTTGTAGAAAGACGATAAAAAAGGTTGGGATCTCTTTGTTTCGACGGATAAAGGGCATTTCTCTTAAAAACGCCACTTAATCTGTAACAAGACACATCTTATCGCGATGTATCGGAGTTATGACGTGTAAGGATCCAATCATGGTTTATTCTCAACATTCCGAGCTATGAATTTTAAAATTATTAATCTTATTGAAAAATTAAGATTCCGCGCGAAGATTCTCTTTCTTTCGCAAGATTCTCTGGCAACGTGTACACAATACAAATATATTCTGTTCGCGCTGTTTATTCGCGCAAACATATTGAACGATCGCAATAATTATTAGATGTTTTCGACTATCAAGATTTATTTGGACGGCCGCCAGGAAGTGTTATCGTTAGTCTTCATGAATAATTGAAGACAAATCTCCGCAATGTCCGCCGTTGTCATGTTTGTTCAGCTTTTTACCCTGGATATCGATTATCCGCCGAAACGAATGATATGCG
The DNA here is from genome assembly GCA_037157785.1 of Cephalotes varians. Taxonomy (NCBI): domain Eukaryota; kingdom Metazoa; phylum Arthropoda; class Insecta; order Hymenoptera; family Formicidae; genus Cephalotes; species Cephalotes varians. The sequence goes on from JANQDE010000070.1 coordinate 740,314, forward strand.
GAAGAAAAAACGTCAACTCGAACATTAACACCTCGAAGTTATTCTTGATTTTTTAAATTGATTAGACGTCGTAGTTTTTTCGCGCGCGCTATTTGATTTTTTTATTATTTTATTTTTTATTATTGCTTAAATGTTTAAATAAGCATTCAATTTACATTACGTTACCCTACTATTGTTACTATTGTTACTATTACTCTATTAACTGCTCGATATATAAAACTGTGAACTGTGAAAATATACGAGGCTATCTATGAAGTTAGCGCATTAACATTAAAACATTTGAAATTGACTTTATTATTCGATAAAGGAAATGCAAATTGTGTGAGTATCGTCTGACCAGTAAAGAAAGCAGGTTACATTCCGCAATACATTGGCCCGCGTTATGCAACATGGAATTGGGTTAAAACGTATCGTCGACAAACTGTAATTTGAAGAATAATGTTTCGAAAGTATTAAGCGATCAAACATAGAATATTTCCAGGCGAAGATCTCGGAGTACAGCCGTCGATTTTATATTGCGTAACGCGACACAATTCCGACACATGCATTTCGTTATCACCTATAAAACACCGGGGCACATCCTCCCTGATGGGGTGCAGGCTGCTGTTGCTTTATCGATCGTCAATTCACTGAACTTCTATTTTTAGAAGGACCTTCCTTCGTCGCCGAGTGCCGGCGACGCGAAATCCTGGGATTACTATGAGGGGGACAATCTGTCGGAGATGAAATCTTGGAAATCTTGGAACCTTGGAAATCTCCGAATCTTTGCATCTTTGGGATCATCAGAGATTCTCGGATATCTCTCAATAATTCCTCGAGATATTCGAGACTAACACACTTGGATACTGAGATTCATGAATGTCTCATTTTCTTTGGTTACACCTTATCGCACATAATATTTAATATCTTAATTAATTTAAGATGAATTAATCGTGTCAAAATATTCATATCGAATAAAGAATCTTCTCAGCGAGAATCACCGAATTACAATTGAGACGAGATATAACCAAATCGGACGATGAGACGCGCGAAAACCCGAATTTTCTATTACTTAATTTACGCATATTAAGATGAAACGCAGCCAAGTCAGGCGAACACTCGGGGGTTCTTTCTCACTTAATTTACGACGAGACAATCGGCTTAACGAGGACAATTTGAAGCCGCGCCAAGAATCGAGCAATGTCTGGATTAAATCGCACTTTTAAGAGTGTACACGATCGACGATTGGAATCGATCATTCCCACGGAATATTACAGCTCGAGAGAGCAACCATTAGAAAATTAACTCGGTATCAATGGCGGAAAAAATGATTTCGCGTCGTTATCTGTGTAATATAATATCTGTTTCCGAGATATTTACCGTATTACAGCGGCGATTACATACTCGCTATAAACTTACATGAGATCCGGCCGAAAGTGATGAATCATGGCGCAGAAGGCGAGCCCGTCTCTCCAGGAGGTGGTCATGTTTTGCACGTTTACACCCGGATAACCGTCGGTTATCCGACGGCACCAAAGCTCCAGCGCCTTCGTACCGCGTCTCTCGCCCATCGTGCTTATGGCTTCCTTTTTCCCCTTTCACGCTTTGCAAGGGACTACCTCTAGCGGCCGCGAACACCTTTCTTTCACTCGGCTAGTTCCTCTATGGCCTCTATGTCGTTAGTGCAACTTGTCGATAATGTGGCTTCTGAAAAAAGAGAAACAAAATTTTCGCGTGTAGATTCGCAGCTATAATGTGCAACGTTATTCGTTATATTAACAAGATTAATCAAAATGTTAAATACACCCCAAGATTAATTTCTAGCTACGCTCCCGTCACGTGTAAATAAATCTGAGATATCTTCACACAGAGATCTCTCGCGAACTCTTTGCAGTGTCACGGTTGTCGCGGTTAAATAGCATCAAAATAAAGGAAAGGGGAGGAAAAAGAATGAGAAAGAAGAGAAGAAAAGCGGAGTGTCACCGCAAATCGGTGGCACCGCTCGGAATGATCGAGCGTGCGTTTTGTTGTAACGGGCCGCGGCGCCGCTCTCGAAAGCGCTGCCGCTAGGATAGCGAGGAAAAAAGATAGCGAGTCGCAGAGAATCGACAAACGCCGTTCGTTGACGATCGGGGACCGAATGATGTTTTGCGCAACGTGAAAGCGGGAGGCTGCGCCGCGTGAGCAACGCGTGAAACCACGGCGCCGGGTCAAGCGTGAAACCGCGAGCGCGTGTTTTACGCGCCGTATTCATTAGCCCATAGAGTTATTCCACACGCGCAAAGAAGAATCCACAAACTGAGACAATTCGCTGAAATCAATGAAAGAGGAGAAGGGAAGGGGGTGACAGCGCAGTTGTGATTTCGCGTACCGATTAAAAATTGAGGAACCGATACTTTTATGTAATGGGAAAGCCGGGTACGGCGTAGAATATTTACAAGTCCGAAAGAAATTGCAATTGATACTCTATTTTCATCCTACTCGCGAATCCGCCGAGTGGCGCGAGTCGATAGATGAGACAAAAGGAGGAGAGAAGAAGGTGGGATTCTGAGAAAAATCCATTCAGGATCATCTCGCCTCTCGCTCCACTCGCGATTCGCTCACTCGGATTAATGGTGGGTTCCTCTCGGTTTTAGCGCAAATACGAAAGTGGACCAGCGACACGTCCGAATGAGACTCGTAATTGCTTTAAAGTGCAATAAAGCGCTGTAGTGTTACGCATTACCCGCGATATCGCACGAGCGCGAAAAACTGGAACGGATAGGTAGTTAACGGGAAAGTGCTCGGTTGATCCTCGCATTTAGTCTAGTCGGACCGGTTTTCTATTAAACGCGGCCTCCTATCTGTAACAACGTTTGTCCGTAACTATCCCACGGATCTCTTTCGCGGAAAAAAACGTTAGTTTCCAGTTTTTGTGCTCGTAGCCTCCAGCGAAACGCTTACAGTTCGCGAATTCTGTTATTTGTCGCGTACAGATCGTGGCGGCAAAACTGGTCAGCCACAATATTTTATTGTCAATTATGTTGCAACGCGCTTTTACGTTGCAACGCACTTTTTTTCCCATTCTTCGGAACTACGCGTCGGATTTCCACCACTTTTGTATCTTCTCTTCTTTTTCACCAACAAGTCCGCGACACACTTGTCTCATCGGCTTTCACCAGCGGACAAAAATCGTCACGTTTTGTAGTCAATAGAAAATATCCAAGCCTCAATATCCGCTTTTCCACTCTCGGAGATAAAAAAAAAAAAAGGAGCGCGAAGAGCGCTTCGACAAACGTTCGTGCCGGATGATTTATTTTATGAATTACGATGTAATCAGGTTTAGAAGCTGTAAAGTTTTCCGTCGCGTCCGGCACATCGACGCGTCCCGCCTCTCCACCGCTTAATCGTTAAGCTCCCCGATTGCAACGGTATCCCAACGTTGCGCACCGTTGATTAATGATCCAGCCGTGAGTGAAACGTAAGTGCGCAGAAATAAGTAAAAGTTACATACGGCAAAGTGGTCGGCCTTGTTCACCGTTCGCCAACAGCCGCGAGGCTGTAAAGGCCGCATTACAGGTGAGACACCGTGAGACAGAGGGGGCGGATGTTCCGGCGAGGCGTGGGCACAGCAGCCCCGACGGGCGCATAAACGCACGAGCATTGTCTCCGCAACCGGTTACCCTCGCGATCCTTTTCAAAAACGGCAGAGACGTTTCGTCTCATCGGGCGACGCGCGACCGAATGGAAGAAACCGATTGGTAACCGGATAACAATCGGCGTCTTCCGCCGGCGACATCGCAAGACAATCCTACCAGCGATTTTCTCGAGCCGCTCAATCATTAATGCTCGCGATAACGATCGTTGAGGTGAAAACCGGACGGGCGTTATTTACGAGCCACTCCGCCAGGAAAATCAGGTGAGAATCGGCGGAAACAATTGGAGTGAAAGTAAAAAGTAAAATAAAAGCGAAAATTAAACGCGTGTGCTGGATACGACGATGCGTCGGGATCGACCGCTCGTGCGAAAAGCGGAAAGCTCGACAATTCGACGAGTATTCGCTTTCGCGATGATTTTAACGCAACGCATCTCAATCGGCGCAACTCCGTACTTTCGCGCAAAGCTAATATTTAACGTGCGATCACGTGGTGGGAAGAGAGTATCGAGCGAGTCCGCGGGCCGAGCCTGAAGGCACGGCTCTCGATATCAAAGAAGGGCTCGAGCGCAGCCTTTCGAAAGACATCGGTCGCCCGCCGCTTGGCAAAAGTGAAGGTGCATCTATGTGGCCCCGCGAGCGAGACGCGCGTACCCCGAGAAAGAGGGACGGAGGAGGCCTCATGAAAGATTCATGCCGGCGAGGAAGACGGCCCGCGGCGTTGCGAGCCACCTGCGGTAACCTCCGCCACGAAAGGTTTCACAGGAGATTAGGATGTCCTCGATATTTTTACAGTTAGTCGCGTCCCAGAATCGAGGAACGGACACCGCGGGTCGTTTCCGATCGAGATATCTATCTAAAAACACCCTACGTGCCTCGCTTTTACGCGTCGACGACGTAGACCCCGACCGGGTGACACGGTTAAGGATGGAGGTACGGTCCGTCTTGTAAACGCAATTGACTTTCTCGCTGGCAAACAGCCGCTTTTTAACTCGCTCCACTTCTCGGATGTTCCCGTCTGTCATTACGTGAACTATCCGAAGGAGCAAATTGGCGTTCCTCGAGCGTTTAACGTCGCCGAGCGCGTTGTTCGCGCGGCGAACCAGCGGCAACGACGAAAACGCAGGACGGAAAAGCTCGGCAAGCTTTCGTTTCAACGATCAACAATCTCGCCGCACTACACGGTCTCGAGTGACACTTTCCGCGAAAGCGCGCGAAAGCCTTCGCAATTCGCAGCCGTCGCTGTTTCTCGTGAAAAAAGAAATGTGTGTTACGACACTGTTTACAAACTCTCCTTTCTAAACTCTAAATCACTTCTCCAGATTCCATCGGAATCGAATTTTTGTCATCTAAGATAACTTGGCGAGAGAATGAAATTCGAATTTTGGATAAAACGTCGAAACACCTTCAATACGATTCGGTTTGACACGCGACTAAGAATCTAACGTGAGAAACGCTTAATCGTAGTTAAAGCACGTGCGATAATGTTACAGCATTAATGCTCCAATGTGCTGGTGATTAATCCCACGGAGGCTCCTTGCGGAAAAGCGCGCGAGGGAAGTCGGAGACTGTTGGAAGGAATAGCGCCGGGCGACTTTCCACCATTTGCCCCGCCATTTCCATGTCGTTAACGTCTACTTACGCTAAATTGCGCGGCTGGAGAAACCGACATACAAATTCATTCGGTAAGACGCGCTGGAAAAAAAAAACCGTCGACTAACGTACGCAACGTGTCTATTAAAATGTACAACAGTCGATGAATATTTAGCACTTGTGGGCAGCTTATCCTTATATCTCGAACCTATTGATTTTCAAATCTGTAGCGTCGCGGTATTACAGGGAACTGCTTTAATTGGAAAATCCTCCGCTTTGGAATCGCACGGCTCGCTGATAAACTCGCATGTCCATTTGCAGCAATTAAGGATCGCGCTGTAACGAGCGCGATCGTCCCGATCGCAAAAGCGGCTAACGTTCTCGCTTGAAAATAAACGGTTAAACGAAGAGGAGAGCCTGTCCGTACTATAATCCGTGAAATTTTATTACTGCGTCGCGGGATGGACTAAATGACAGCATCGATCAAACATCGCGTCACACAGATGCGTCGTGACGAGACATATGCCTCATTATCATAAGATGGGCATAAAAAAAAAACATCTCTTCACCGTTTTAATCCGTGTATCCGCTTTAGTCCGATAGAATTCATCTCGAAGTAGATCGGAATCGATCATCCTGTGTGAATCACCTCGCGAACAACGGGAGAAAAAAGCAGCCCGAGCTTTAACGAGCGGAGAGCCAAGATTGGCGCGGATGGAGATCGCGGTTAAAGCGCCTTCATAAAGCCCGAATAACGCACGATCGTTAAACTTAACGATATGGATACAAAGTATCGTGGACGTAACGGAACGGCGCGCACCGTAAATCCCGGAGCAGCTTTACGGCGAGAGCGTGCTTTCACGAGAGCGTATAAAGCGCGTGTCTGTTCTATTTTCCTGGCGGAATCTACGAGAAAAGATCGCGAGCTCGAGGATCGTGCGAGAGACTCGACCTTGATCCCGTCGAACGAGGAAACACGCGCGGCATCGTTGTCCACCAAGATCCACTTTTCCCTGTACGTATCGCGAAAGAAAAACGATCGCGCGTCTTCGCGTCTCACGGGCCGATCGAGCGAAAAGGAGGAACTTGCGGAGCCATGCGCGACTCGGCAAAGGCATACTTGCCAAAAAGGGCGCAGAGGTCCCGGGGGAGGGAGACCAAAATGATCGCGAGAGGCAATCGAGCACGTCGGTGGGAACGCCAATCTTTCCTTCCAGGAAGGTAATTCCAAGTCGGCGGGTAGGTGGTCACGCGATTGCGTCTTACACGTGGAAGAATCGCGGAGCGAGCTCAAAGCGAACCGATCCTCCGCATCGGGCCGAGTTAAAGACTACCTGTCCGAAAGCCGGTGTTGTCGAGAGAGTCTTCGGCTCGGCCGAGGTCGGCCTCCCTCGTTTCCCTTAAAAATCCGTCCATCGGTCTCCTTCCGATATCGGGAGGAGACCGAGGGGTGTCGCCTCGTATCGTTCTTGCCCATAAAGAGGCTGTTTATCAACGACTACTTTTAGAAGCGGTGACTCACGCGGTTCACGCAAATACAACAACGTCCCAACCGAACCTGTTCACCTCGTCACCTCGAACCGCAGGGAGCCACTGGCTCCGCATACACGGTCTTTTATCTCTCATTTCCGCCGAACTGGGGTTTCCTCGTCGCACAAACGAGCCTTAGACGGGTTTTTAACCGGCGTGACTCACCTTCTTCTCCGCTCCGACGTGCATACAACGAGATTCGGCCGGTCACCGTGAAAAGATCCCGATAGCAACGGACAGACTGCCCACCGAAGGAAGTAACTCAACTCACGTTTCTCAAAGGCGCTTTTCTAAACGAGTAGATGCATATTATTATAGAAAAAAGTTTTTTTACTAAAGGAAAAAATAAGGCTTAAGACGTTAAAGGATTCAAAAATACGTCAACGATCGAGAGAAGATTGTCGTATCTCATCGATAAACCTTCTTCAGCTCGACGAAAGGATTTATCTCGCGCGCGAGACTCGCAGCTCGCGAACGACCAGATGCCGTCTTGCTGGTTTATTTGTCGCGAGGCGAGGACGGCGACCTCGTTTGTGCGACGCGCGGATAATCTTTCAGCTAGGAACGATACTCTCCTCGGCATAGCGCATGAATACGAGACATCTCATAATAGGAACCGATACACACGGCTTCGCGCGGAGACAGCCGTGTCTCTCCCTCTCGCGCGATAAGATTTATCCCCCCTAGAAAACCGATTACGTTGAACAGCCGCTAATGGATTTATCAGCGAGGAAAGTTCTTCCGGGAATACTAGAATGTACAGGGTCTCCGGAGGGACGAGTCACTTAAGGAATCCATTACTAGGAATGGAGATCGCCGCGCTGACGCGGCGGCGGCGGGGTGACGCGCCGGTAAATAGACGAGGAGGAAACGGCGCGAGGAGTCTCGCGAAAAGAGCGAAAGAGAATCGTGGCTCTCCAACGCGCCTGTAGGAAAAAAACCGGTATATTTGGTGGTCTCGCAAACGCAAGGTCGTGGAGCGGGTTGTGCATCACGAAGACGCGAGAGCCGAACACAATATTCGGCGGTGCGCCTCTATCTTTGTTCCTCTTTCTCTCGCGCGCACCTACACGCGTGAACCGAGGATACCGTGGGAACGAGCCCCGGCATAACAGGTAGTAAGACAGTCGCGTTTCTCTCTCTCTCTCTCTCTCTCTCTCTCTCTCTCTCTCTCTCTCTCTCTCTCTCTCTCTCTCTCTCTCTCTCGCTCTTTCTCCTCCTCCTCTACCGTGCTTCACCGCGCAGCCAGCGCGCATCCGTGCGTGTATCACCTTCATTGAATTTTTACAGTATTCTATTATAGCATTCTCATTTCGCAGTAGTCCCGTCGTTTAAACGCGAATGCAATCTCCTCGATCTTGGAGAAGGACAAACCGTCTTACTTTCCATGAGCGCGGAATGTGAGACAAAGGCCTGAAATGACACTCTTTCTTTCTCTGACGCAAGGATACGTCGAGAAATGCGTAAACACAGTTACGATAGAGCGTCAAGTTGTATATACAGATGACATAATCGCGAAACTTGCGTAAACACGACAAAGCGTGCGTTGCAAAACGAAATAAGATCGAACGGAATCGTCGAAAAAAATATCGAAAAACGAGGCGCGTTTATTTCCAACGCGCGAAGACATTGTCCCCCCCTTGTTACTCCCTTCTCAAGCAAAGTTACGCATTCGCGAAGGGATCCATTACTTACCTTACGTCACTGCACGACCGACTCTCCGCGCCTTTCTTCCGCTCTCTCTCTCTCTCTCTCCCGTCGTGCGTTGTCCACGTCCACAAGCGCCGCCGTTACGCCATTTAGACTCGCTCCGGGGTTCCTCCACTAGTTGAATGTAAAACTGACAGTCGCGACCGCGAGCGCAGCTTGCTCCGGTCCGACGCGGCCGCGCGCGCGCGCGCGTGTGCGTGCGTGATCCGCAAACCGTACACACGGGCGACGTCCCTAACCTCAACCTCAACGGCGCCCCGTGACGATCGTGACACGGCAGGGTCGGCGTTTCGTTTCTTGCGTTTCGAGCGAGCGTGATTTATCGCTCGCTCTCGGTAACGGACGCGCCACGAAATCCCTCCTTGCGTTGCGCGCGAGCGAGAGCGAAGCGATTGGCGAGCGGCAGGTTAGCGCGCGTGTAACATCGCGTTCACGGCGCGCGCGCGATGCTGCGACTGAGACGCCGCGCGCGGCGTGCACGGTTTTAACGCGGCCGGACGGCGGTGACACCGTCCTTGTTGCGCGACGCGCTCTCGCTCTCGCTCCCCCGCCGGGTGCCCTACCCGCGACTCCGGCGCGTTTTAGATTTTAGATCGGATGCATTCGCGAGACTCGTTTCTTGGTCGCATGACCGGTAGCTCGGTCGAATGTATACAGACGCCGGTACAACAATTTGCACGCTGTCTCTCGCCTACGGTCTCTCTTTCCTCGTGCCTACGGTGTCTCTCGTGCGATCGATTAAACTCCGAGCTCTCTTTCCGAGTAGCAAAAGATCGAAATCTCGATTCGCGGGAATATTTCGTTGTCGATGGAAATCGGAAACCCGCGCGTCCGCGATATGTCCGCGTATGACTATTTATGATCTCTGATATGTGCACAATGACTGCTCGTATTTCGCACGTTATCTCATTACGCGGAGAAATACGCGATATATCTGTTTGCCCGTCATCTCATCGCACGGATGACGCAACGCTTCCGTCGCGTGAAAGCGTTGTTGTAACGTGGCGTCGCGAATTCTGACCTGGCCCTCGGGAGAAGGGGGGCCCAAATCTCTCAGCTGTTTCGCAGCTGAATTCCCAAAAAGAGACGCCTTTGTGCGTAAACCTTGGCAAAAAACACTGTTGAGCCGTAGACCAGGTGTTGCGAACAATATCTTTGAATCTACAAAAAATAGAGAACGTCTTTCGCAGGGGGTCGGTCTTTTCTTCTCCCGAAATAACAAAATACCGACGATTCGCTGATGTAAGCCCGTTTCGGGAGAGGCTCCGATTAAATCACTTTCGCCATCGATTACGGTTTGCGGTAAACACGCAGAGTCAACGGTAACGGAGTAACGGACTTCTAATCTGGCTCCTACGATCTTGTCCGATCGAATTCACTTCGCGTGATCGTGGCTCGTTGTCGCGTTATGCGATGTCGAAGTCGAAAATCGTTTGCGCGGCAGACAATAAAATCTCGAGCTGTCGTGAACGCGCGTATACGGATCAGTTGTTAATCCTTGGTGTACTCGTCACTCGGGATAATCGAGCCTCACGTTCGTCGGCAGATTTAACACGCGGATTAACAGCGTCGGCAGCGAAATATTACTGCCGTAATAAAAATCGATTTCGCACGGTTCCAATTTGCCGCTCGGTATCCCTCGAAATTGCGGGCGTATCCTTTTCCGCGCGCGTACAAGGCGCGTCATGGTCAAACGGCGGCGCTTGAAGACGCGATTTCGAATACACACGGAAAGATACACTGCATTTAAGTAAAGATCACTTGTTTCAAAAGTTCATATATCCGCAAATCTGTCACAAGTTTACCATAAGCGTCAAATTTATTCGAAATATTCTGAATCTTAAGTTTAATAATTCAATCAAGGGTATTAAGTTAAAACAAAAATTCGATTTGTTTATTATTAAATACTTCCCTGATATTAATTTTATAATACTCTTCATATTACATTTTCATATTATATTTATATAATATTCATCAAAAAATAAATTCTTATTTTGAGTACACGATAACGAGTTTTTCTAAAATTGTTGATGAGTATATTTTAAGACTGTTATTAAGGAAATATTTTTCGTTGAAGATAACCGTTACTTAAAAGAAGAAAAGTAAATCGAGTAAAGTAGTAAAGTTTTTCTTAACAAATAGAACGATATTTTTCTGTGTAGCTTGAGATTCGCTATTACTAATAAATTCGCCGTTTGTTTAAGATTCGCAAATGGCGCGAATGGGCACATTCGTCGAGTTTCGTTGTTTAAAATTCGTCAGAGCGGAGCCGGTTTCTGTCTCAAAGTCAAAGAGCGTCGAATCACCGCGAATTGCGCATAGTCTGGGGCTAGCTTGAGAGATCGCGCGAATCGCGCCGCTAAGTCAAACGAGAGAGACCTTCCACCCGGGCGCGATCGATAAAAGTCGCTCTATGCCGCTCTAATTCCCGCTGCTCTTCCGTGGCGATTCCTCGTATTCTCGCCGTTCTCGTAAGGAAGCCGGACAACCTTTGATGCCCGGATCGGGCACTCGACCCCGCCGCGACTTCTTTCACGGACCAGCTTTCGTATTTCCCGTAGTCTTACGTGACGCACGGTGTGACCCCGTCGATCGCGTTTCACCGTGACGATTGTCGCACGCGGGAGGGGACGCGTGACCGTGATCGGCGGCCTTCTTGGCGGAGGTGTTAAAAGCGAGCATTCGGCCCGACGTGAAATCGAAACGTGGTCAATCAGCTTCCCGTACGGGGTAACAAGGTTAACGCGAAAACGTCGGCGGCCACGCGGAAATTCACCGTGATTTATCGTGCTGCGAGTAGCGTCTTTCGACGATAAGCCGCGCGATCGGTTGTATTCCGCACGCGACGGAAGGAAAGCGGACGCGATCGGGAGCGGCGTGGGGCCGGGCGCGACGCGAGACGATTTTTAAAACCACGCGAAGAACAAACCCCCCCCCCCTTCCTCTTCCCGAAAACAAAGAGAAAAGAAGAGAAAACGACGTGTGCTAAGCGTGAGGGATGAGAAGATCCCGTTTTCCCGGGAAAACGGCGAGCTACCAACCGTCGCCCCAGATTCTGACGTGCGCGACTCCGATGGCCGACGCGCGAAAGCGGCCCATTGTCGCGCGTGGGAGCCCTCGGACTTGGAACGTTTGCCGCGCTCGTAATTTCGTCGCAATTGCTCGGATATTCCGTCCGTAATTTCGTCCATTTGTCAACGCTTATTAGGTCCGCGACCACTTAACCCCACCGCCTCGGCAACCCCGACATTAATTACGTTCGTTCCTGGGCGACCCGCGCGTTGACGGATGCGTTCGCGTAATTGTGCTGCTCTCGGAAAACGTGACTGACATCACTTTTGGGTAAATTAACAAGAAAACAAGAACGAATTCGCTAATTTGATCGCTCGCTAAGGGAGTCTTCCAATTCTACCATTCTGCTGTTCTCTTCATCGACGTAAATCAATTATAGGTATTCGTGCGCTCGGACGTTCTAATTCCTACTTCCCGCAGCTATTTCGGACGCTCTAACGATTCTATAGCCATTCCCGACTCGGCATGCAGTTCTGATATCGACTCGGTATCAAGATACAGGTAAAATTTAAAGGATTCCGAGTCCGAGTAAGGTCATCTAGGTATTAAACTTTCTTTCGAAAAAAAAAAAAAACATCTAGGACGACTGGATTTCTCAAACGAGAAACGACGCTCTTGATAAATAATAAAAGTTTGCTCCTCCCTATACTCTCGGCTTAGAGAAAATTAAATGGACCAATTTGATCGTGGCAAGATCTCTGGTAAGATTCGAAAGTGCATAAACACATTGGAAACATTAAAAAGGAATCGATGATAAGAGTAATTAATCGGACAGATAACAAGTTTCCAGTTGAGCGGATTTATTAATATCCGGCCGTAGCCAATCGAAATGATTTCTTTAATTATTATCTCGTATACCGGGTGTCACGGCACAACCGCATTTTTTACGCGTAGCTCTGTCGATCGAAGGATTAATAATTAATAATTACAATTATTGATAATAACGATTGAAATTATCAATTGACGATTCGAAAGTCGATTATCAATTCAAATATTTTCTTATCCCGCGTCTTGATATCAGAAACAAAATGTCACAAGCAAACAGCGAATGAAAATGAATAGCCGAATGAAAACCGATGTTGCTAAATTCGCAAACGCATCGCAATAATTTATTAACATCGCAAAGGTGCGCGCATATAAAAAAAATGTCATATATTCTGCGCTACATTGTCTGCACGTGTCGAAAGACACGTGCCAGATGAACGTGATTACAAAACTAATTCGTCTCGAGTAATTCGCCGATAGAATTCAATGGAAAAGTACTGCTTCTTCATTAACGACTAAGCTCCCCTTCAGTTACGGTAATCTGATATAACAGACTGTACTTCTCTTTTATAATATTATGATAATCAACACTTCTCTCAAACAATATCATCTTAAAAATCTGTCTGCTCCTTAGCTTGCAATTAGAAAAACGCAACGCAAATGACCACAGAAAGAATATAAAGCGAAAAGAAAATGGCGAAGGAAAAGGATGAGATTCGGAGTAGCTCATGCAAAATTCGCAATGTCCGCTCGATTAAGAGCAGGTAATAATTCGGGGAAAGATTTTTTGCGTGGTACCACTATCTAAGATTGCAAGCTGACAGTGATCTGATTCAAAGATTTTTTCCTCCGAAAATTTCGAATCCTCTCTGATTGTTTATAGAAATTGAAAATTTTATTGATTATCATTGATCTATTTATTACACCGTTTATCTTTTCCTTTTCCTTCTTTCTTCACTGAATTATCGAAGTCGAATAAAGCATATCTAATAATAATGAAATTTGGGGAAAGCAAAAAATCGTTCGTGTCTTTTTCTTCGCGAGATCTTGCAGAAGCGAAAGGCCTTCGCGTTCTTTGGAATTCGACCGACAACTCGAGGTATTGTTAGCACGTAACTTCTGAAAGGTCAGAAGAGAGACGAGCGGACACGCTCCGCGGAAACGTCGGTAGAATCGATAGTAAAAGGTAACGCGGGTCTCCGTAGCGCGGCCTTCTTGCTCTATCGTAATTGCGCTAAAAGTCACCGTGCGCTCTATCCACGGATTATTATAGTCCTGTAGCGAACGACAAGTGAATTAACTCGTAATATTCGCGCTGCCTCCGGATGAAGTTTCGTCCATTCTCTCTAATTTCGAACAAACACCTAATTGACTCGGAATCTAATTGGCTTTAAATAAACGAGAAACGATAGAAACGTACATTAACGATAATAACTCGGTACTTCCCGCAACGGGCTGAGTCTCGATTAAATTTCTGCGCGTGAAATCATAAGCGTGCAAGCGCGGCTTATCGATAGCGACGGTAATAGAATGCACTTTACACGTAAGAAAATAGGGACGGCTAAAGACCGAGAAATACGATCGGACACTGTCGGCGGCGTGGATCTGATAAGGCTAATCGCAGCGAAACGAAAAGCCTCGAATAAATCGGCCTCGGGTACCAGGCTTGCGTAAGGCTGTAGAACGATAGATAAAGACATGCATTATTCCGCCGGGCGAGTCTCTAGCCTGCGAAAGTCGGGGCCGTACTTTCAGACGTCCCCTCGGACGTTTCAAGATCTCATGGCCCGATAGTCGTTAAAAATATTCGTTATTTTTCACGGAATTGAGAGACCACTCCGATTCGTCCCTCGTAATCGAAGCGCACGCACAACATATAGCGTCGAGAGGCTGTCGGGAGCGCGGAGCCCGCCCGGCTTTCTCTCTACTTAATCGATCATGCGTCGTAACACGCGGCTATAGCCTGATATAGTTGTCCCGATTCCATCCAGTTCCAGTTCGCGCATAAATTTATTAAGGGCTGCCTGGGAACGTGAAACGTATCCGAGGAAGTGACCGGCGTGCCGGCCGGCCGGCCGGCGAATAGGATCGTTATCGCGGTCAATTTCCATGCTGTCGACCGGGCGAAATAGAGCAAACCGGAGCATGCGTTACAACAGAACGCAAGCCGTGCGTGGCTTTCTAATCCGCTAGTCAATACGCGCGCGATTCAATCGAAAGAACACCCGCGACCGTATTCAAAATTTTCCTATTTTTTTCTAGATTTATCGCCGTGACTTACAATGTATCACCGTTAAATACTAAAGGAGCAAATTTAAACCAATTCCATGAGTTAAATAACATTTTGTTATTTTTAACTTCCATGTGCGTCAAAATGTATTATTTTAATACAAAACATGTTAAAAAAATAATCACGTTTAACTTCAACTTCACACGGTTGAATTGCTTAGTTTCCAAGTAAACAAAGTCCATATTAACGTATACTTAGTAAATAATAAACTAAATTTAAATCAATTTAATAAATTTAGTTGAATTGTTTAACTCTATTATTTTAGATAAATTAACGACATATTGAGTAGGAGCAGTGACAAATGACTTATGGAATTAAAAATGACTCAAATTGGATATAATTTAACACTATAAATTTAACAGATCGAGCTATAGATCTTCGCGGAAAAAAAAGACTTTCTTACGTACACCATTCGTTTCCATAAATTTATTTCTCGCGTTTTCATTTGTTCGCTGTACTTTTTCCCGTCCCAATTGCTAACTCGCGTCCGGCTCAGCTGGTGTGTTTCCGATCCGGAAGTAAATTCAAAAGGCCATTATTGTGTTTCCGCGTATCCGTATTGCGACATCTCGGTACCGCGTACATAATGCCACGTTTGTTGTGTATCATTACGGCCGTTTGCAGGAAACGGTACTGCGACCTCAAGAAGGTACAATAATGTTTTAATTAAAACCTCTTGTATTAAATAAAGGAATAAAACGAAAAATTGATCCAAATGAAACATTAAAAAAGGATAATATTATGCGCGTATTTTGCGTTCGCGATTTCAGATGTTATTTACATTTCGAAAATGTTTTTGGAAACGAATCGTGAATTGATACAGATCGTCAATTATTACCGTTTATAGTTCTTCCCGGAAGAAAAGAACGTTTGCGTAATAATTCTAATGATGAGGACTGTGACAAATGACAGTTGCATGTTGAGTTTCAATTAGCACGCTTGGTGCTAACGAATGCTTTTGTCTATCTTTAACTGATCGAACAGGGATCAAGAGGAATCATTATAAAAACGCGATGTCGCGGGAGAAGAGAAGAGGAAAGAAGTAGGCGTAGGGCGTTGCGCCGTCGTTGAAAAACCATCGCTAAAAAACCATATCGGGAAATCTGACGAAGGTGGGAATTAATGAAATTCCGAAGAAGTAATAATGCCTCGTATGCGCGTTCTTCGGGAGCCGGACAAAAATGGGTCAAGCGCGAGAAAATCCGAGCGGATGCGCGCTCATCGCGACCGTATCCGGGCGACGTTATGACAATTTTCAGCGACGCTTTACGGCCAACCACGTCACATCGACGTCCGCCGTTTTATTTTGCCGAAATTACGACTTTCCGAGAGAAGATGGGCGACGCGCTGCAATAGAGCGAGCTTTACGAGGTGTAATTCAACCGAGAGACTTTCACTCGTGAATTTCGAATGAAACATACTTCAAATTTCATTGTCTATTTCAGCAAATGGATTTTCGCTAACAAAGTCTCTCCCTTTCCGTCTCTTGATTCGACATTAATGCGAACGAACGGACTTCAGTCATTTTGACTAACATCGTCCTTCTTCTCGACGCAATCATCGTTGCTGTTCTCGGAGAATCAAATCTTTCGTTTCTATAACAACAAAATGGAAAGATATGTTTGATCGTCCAATTCGACGAAGGGAGAATCCTTAATCTTTCCAGTCGCAAAGCATGGCGGACCTCTCTGAAAGACTCTTCGGAGTTTCCGCATCTATGATAAACGTCTCGGTAAACAAAAGTCATTCGACTAGAAACGATACTACAGTTTCTTATGAATCTAATGGCATTTTGTGTCATGTCTCTCGCAGTATTTAAAACTCGAAGTCATCGAGACATGTATAAATAAATATATAAATTACAAATCTTTTACAGTTAGTTTCAATTTCATATGAGATTTATCTCGTCTCGTGTTATTGGTCGAATTTTGCGCAGGAGGGAAGCCACCCGGTGGAAAATTAATTTCCTCCCTCCCATTACCGAGAGATTACGGTCGATCGCTCCAAAGTATGCAAGAATTCATTAATTAAGGTTTAAATCATGTCTTAAAGTAGCATGGGTGTCTCTCAATCAACTTGAGCCACGAATAGACGTTTTCGACGGCGCATACTCGAGATTTCGTCTCATATACAGCATGTTTTTTATTTTTAAACCGATTTTATTTTAAAGAAATTAGATATAGCCTTAATATATGTAGAAATCGATAACGAGATTCCGCAAAGAGATTCCGAAATTCTATCTTATTCGCCACGTTAAACCGAAAAGATCCGTATCTGCATAATAATACATGATCATATGCGTTGCAAATTATTTCGTGACCTATGTTACTAGTGTTTTGTTCCCCTATACTATCCGGAATTCTCCTTCGTTCGTTCTGTTACCTAGAAATTAACCCAATAAAGAGCATCTCTGTTACAAATACACTTAACCCAAATGTTGAAACTTATACTCGAAGAGCTGGTGTATCCCAATTTATATATACTTATAAATATAGTTGCATTAATTGTTACCTGACTCACGTTATTCAACTTATTTCATCCTTCTACTTCCTCCATCAAATGCACATACATAAACGGTAATGCGTAAAGTTATCTCGGTGTTTAAATTATGCATTATATGCGCCGTTAGAGCTGGGAAAATTGTCCCGAAAGTTCCGCGAAAATGCACACGACCATTAATAGCGAGAGACATTTTCTCGTTACAGAGATTTAGAAAACGAGTACAAATTGCAAAACTGATCAAATAATATGAGCAAATCATAGAACTTAACTTCATCGAGATTTTTGACAAGTGTTGCGGAAAGAATAATATTGCAAATAAGCGTAACCATCACCGCTGGCGTGCTTGCAAAGAAAGCGCAAACGCCGCGCATCATATAATTATATGCATATTCGTTCGTTCGCAATTTGACGGCACGCAAAGGTTTCCGCTTCGACTCGGTCACGCGATTGGAAATCAACCGGAATATGCTAACATCAAAGAACATCCGTGCGTTCCCTAAATTGCCACAACATCGTTCGGTAATTCGAACGAAAATTTAGCCACCTGAAACTCTCTGAACCTTGAATCCCGCTCAGCCTTCTGGCGAATGGTGGAACGAGGAAGACTTTGACTCGAAAATGTACAGAGGACAAGCAGTCGTGTTAGCTGCGAGCAATAATTTCAGACTCGCGACAGAAAATGGGAACGGTTGACACAACTGCGTACGTCGAGGAGGGTTGCGAACAAACAAAGAGGAGAAGGATGAGACGGAGAAACGCACGACGGCCGTTTCATCATGCCGGGAAATCAAAACATGAAGGGCAAGGCGATGGAAAAACAGGGAGCTGCCTGGCTCGCGTGCATAACGTGTGACATGAATTAAACATACGCTGTTCGCGATCCAGGCGACGGAGGTTGAGGCCGAGAAGCGTCGCGTTGGCAGGGAGATGAGGGGAGGAATGAAAAGACGACTCGATGAAATTGGAATTGCACGAGGGAAAAGATGGAGGCGAAAGAGGGAAGAGGGGCGCGGGGTATACGAGTTGAAGACTTTCAGGCGTTGCTGAATTGTCGGGCTCCTAATATTCGGGGACATACTCGTTAGAAAATGTTTCGATTAAACCAAATATATTATACGTATGTAGGTAAGCATGAACTGTAGACTTATATCGATACCTCCGATTGAACCCATCGATGTTCCAGGTTCGATTTCCATTATCTGCGCTTCGAGCAAAGTTCGCAACTCGTGGAGCATCTTATCGATCCCTATATTAGTTATTCGTAGAGCCCATCCCTAACCACGGAGCCTGCCCAATGACTGAAAGGACAATAGCTGAAGTTACGAGGACCGGTCTGAAACTTGGCTCCGACATCGAACAGTACGTGGAACTCACCCCCCGTGAGCGAGCGCGTCCGCGACGACCTCGGTCCTCATCCGCCATCCAGCCACCACTCTCGCGTGCTCGTTCGCCTTCGGCTATCTCCGTTGACAATCGGTCGCGCGCAACCCTCCGGCAAAGCGGACAGGATGACCGGGGAAAGCAACCAGAGGAGAGGGTGCGGCCAATGCGGGAAACGACGAAGCGAGCGGTTACGAGAGAGCGATAGATGGTCCGTGATCTTACGAACGATGAGAAGCGATAGAATTTCAACGGAGAAACAGAGAAGAAAGAAAGGGAAAATGCGTATACGCGTATTTTTGGATCCTCTTTCTCATCCCTTTCTTGCCCTCTCTGGCTCGCCAATATATGCGTAATACATGCGAATGTGCGTTTGTACACGGAAGATAGAACTCCTCCAATACGCCTCGGGTGAGAGGGAGCCCGCGAGTAGGAGATACAACCACAGTCAGACACGCGTACATCTTTTCACACATATACACACACACATGTGTATACATAGATACCCGTATAAACTCCCACGTACATACGTACAACGCCGGAGGGGTCTGGTGCACCACCAACGGGTTCCCCGACCGTTCCCCTCCATACGAATTAGGTCCTTCTCGCTCGACCCTTCGGCTGTCCTCTCGCGCTCCTCTCTTTCGCGCGCATGTTTTCCGCGTGCTGGCCCCTCTGACCCACCCGTTGCCGCTCTACTCTCTCTCGCGCAAACGCTGTGGTCGCATTCTCCCTACCATCTGACGTTCTATCCTTGTTTAGCTCGTACGTTTCTATCTCTTCCTCTCGCATCTCCTACCCCCGCAGAAATATGCTCGACGTAGCAGCAACGGCGGTGGCGGTGGAGGTGGTGGTGGATAGCGATGTTGGTGGTGGTGATGACGACGACGACGACAACGGCGGCGGCGACGGCGGCAGCGATAGCGGCGGTGTTGCTGCTGGTGGTGTGGGCGCGCGCGGTGCTGCCTTAACGGCGTATCGGTGCGGACAGTGGCTTTAGACTCGAAACTGCGGAAGAAGGGCCGCGAGCTTGGCCGTGCTCCGATGGCCTGATACGTTCTGCGAGACACGTTCATGAAGCTCCACTGCCCTGACTCGTCGAGTGAGTAGTAGAGTTTGTGACATTTCATTGCTCGGTACCGCTCGTGATGGTCGAAGCAGCGTCGAAGCAGCGGGGTGACGCGACGGTAGGATAGGGGAGGGAAATACTCGCGGACGCGCCGTATCGTACCCCGTCATGTGTACTCTCTTCTCCCCGTCGGTCGCTCTCCCTTCCTCTCGTAACGCGATCGTCCGCGAGAGTGGCCTCTTCGCGGAAACGCCGTAGTGAATTGCCTGCTCGACGACGATGACGACGATGACGACAACGACGAAGACGAGGACGAGGACGAGGACGATAACAATGGCAAACGAGTCCACGTCCCCGAAAACGGACGACCATCAGTGGCGCGACACCACCAGCAACGTCGTGCTGCGATCGTCCCTCCTTCGTGGCGGCTGTTAAATCGGCGTGGGTCGATCGAGAGCCGGGGAGAGTAGGGAGAGGAGGAGGCGATTTTTAGCCGACGGAGGGAATAGCGGGAGAGAGAAAGAGAAAGACGGACGGAGAGAGAGAGAGAGAGAGAGAGAGAGAGAGAGAAAGAGAAAGAGAACGCGTTTCCTTCTCGAGGCCGATTAACAGTTGGCCCGAGGGACGCGAGACGATCGAGTCGGTTTCTTCGGCCGCGAGCCTCGGCCTCGGCCGAGGCGCAATAAATATCGACCACGGGAGTGGAGGCTTAGCGATGCGAAAAGTGGACCATTCGATCGGGCCACGTCATATCTTCTAGCGCCCGGCATCGTCGTCGAAAAGGCGCGAGATGCGTTACGATCGCGACATGTGCACGTTCCCGGGAGGGTGACTCGTGCGCTTCCCATTATCGGCGCGCGAAGCCCCCCAGGTCAGATTTGCGCTCAGACCGTCGTAGTAAAATCTTCGCGATTTAGACGAGAGACGTTGCCGCCG
This sequence comes from Cephalotes varians, assembly GCA_037157785.1. Taxonomy (NCBI): domain Eukaryota; kingdom Metazoa; phylum Arthropoda; class Insecta; order Hymenoptera; family Formicidae; genus Cephalotes; species Cephalotes varians. Next base: position 760,774 of record JANQDE010000070.1, read on the forward strand.
AACGGACATCGATTTTCGGATTCTGTCGAAAAATGCTGGGCGGGGGCTGAAGAAACGTTGATAGAAGGGTGCGACAATAGCAGCGACGATGTTACAAAATATAGCATTTCGAAATGTCGGTACATAGAAATGTATAATATCAATTCTCTATAGTTCCTGTCATGAATCATATTGAACTATGGCCAACGGTTCATCTATAGTAGTGCTAGAAATATCGGTAGTAAGGTGAACCTCTCGGTATTTCGCCATATATATATATATATATTGATGAACGTTTCGGAATTGCTGATACATGGTAGTACAATGATGCATTTATGGCAGTGTCGACGTAGTGATAGTGTAAGGTGATAGTGCTCGTGCGACGCATTGCACTTTTCGGATGCCCTACCGCACTGCTAACGCAGTATTAATATATTAAGGTATGTCTACACCACACATACATGCACATATACACAGTAATCTTTCACGACAATTATTTCCAGCTAAACATATGTCGAGCGGAATATCAACGACAATTAGCACTTGCAAACCATAAAACTAACTCAACTTTTTTCAGAGACACGTTAAAATGTTCCCCGAATACGTGGAAAATTTCGGCAATACGGAAAATTGTGTGTGCACGATTTATCGTGTGTCGTCAGCTTTTCATTTTCCATTATGCCTTATTTGCATGCTGAATATATTGTTCGTTCGTGTCGTTTCACATTCCTGAATCTAATAGTCTGACAGATTGTGTGTGTCAAGGCAAATTCGGCCGATTGACATTGTGACGCAATGCATGACAATTAAACCGGCAAATATCCCACAGACGTCGATCGATTTTTATTCGCTGTGCAAGCGCGCTTTAATTTGTTAGTATCGACACGATAACGTCGATAGAGCGATGATAATTGGAATTCGCGTTATCGTGCAATATCGATGCGCCCGTTTTGGAATCCACCTGTCTGCTGCGTGACTTTTCAAGGGCTGATGATTCATGCCCGATTAAGCGCGCGGTCCGTTATTAAGAGATGGCTACTAACTAAGTTTCGTTTCGGATTGCGTTTCGGTGTCTAAAGAGGTTTATTCATCTGGTAATTTATCTCCGCAGTTATAAATTTATGATAGCGATTGATAAACGGTCGCAGGAGTTGTAAATGTAACATCGCGACTGTTTACAATTAAAATTCATACGCGATGTAAATAATTTTACTACAATCTGTGAAATGAGAGTCAGTGACGAGAAAGCCGTAACACAGAGGATTAAAATGATTAGGTCTTCACGGTTTGTCAAGGCTACATCTCCTTGCTTACTGGATATCACGAGCAGCTCTCAAGGGTATTTCGCATTTCGTCCAGAGATATCCACAGAGATGTGCCGTATCATAACTTTTTTCACAGAACCGAAGAAATAAAAATTCTACGAATATGTTATTTTTTTCTCTGATCTATTAGGAACAAAAACACAAATTTAATTCTGGGATAAACTACGAGAATAAGCATCTTCGAACGTCAAAACGTAATCAGAGACAAAATTTAATTAGGGAGTAACTATCATTTAATAACGAGCGCTCAATCATAAATCAGCTCTCGAAAAGTGACGAGTAATCGAAACAAAATACGATAAGATTTAAAACGCGCGTTCGTAAAACTGCACATTTGATCTTATGATCGACTTAAGCAGTTCGATTGCTGCTTTCACTGGCGTGGAGTTGCGCGTAATTCAATTAAAATTTCAATCTATCGCAGCTATTGTTCCGCGAGACGCTAGATTCGGCGCTTTCGGCCGAGTCCTGATTTTATTTGTCGACACCGCGCCACACGGCGACCAGGGAAACGTAGACTGAAATTGTGTCGTCTCCGCGAAACCGTTCATTCAATCAATTTAGGGACTATTTCGGGGTAACACTTGCCCCCCCCCCCCTCCCCGAGTTCGTCACTTGAGTAAACTGATTATAGTGTCGGAAACGAAGGATGCAAATCGTATTTATTTTTGTCGCTCTGTCACTTGCGATATACGCGAAACATGCTTTGAAATTACATACATGCACGGAAAGAATTTTGCTTGGAAGATCTAAAATTTTAGCTGGATACAAATTTAAAAAAATAATTTTGTTGAATTATCAAATGAATTATTAATTATGCAGAACGCTCAAACTTGCTTGAATATCAAAACCTTTTACAGCATTGTTCATTATTTCTAAGATTCCATTGAAATTATTTTGACGGTCTAACAAAATTATTTTCAGATCTGTATCCAGCAAAATTTTAAATCCTTCAGCAAAATCGTGCGTTTCCGTGCGATGTAAACTGAAGCTGTGTTCCAAAATTTTGCCAGCGCTGAAAATCTATAGTTTATGTTACGTGCATTAAAGATTTTTCGCGCTGGCAGTGAATTTTGGAACGCAGCCTAAAATGGTTTTGACGAGAAGTCAAACAAACAATTCGACAATACGTCGACGCGACTTCTCTCGAATTCGTACTATCAAGCACGACAATCCGAGAATCCGAGGATTCGAGAATTTAAGTATCCCAGAATCCGAGGAATCCAGAAGAGCCAACAATTTTACTCCTCTTCTCACAATTGAAAAGGGTTAATGCCGCGCACGCTTTTCCCATGTTTGCTGAATGTCCCGTGTCTGAATAGGAAACAAGGAAATTCGTTATCGGCTGCACAAAGCTCCTCGGGAAACGAGTCCCGCCGAGAGAGAATTCCGCGAGAGTTAATCCCATAGAAAGGCGAGCTTAGTGTCGCATCCCTCGGAATTTTATGACGGCCTTCTTCCAAGACGGTGATTTCTCCCACTGATATTACTTATTCGAGCTTTTCTTGGAATTGGTCCGAAGCACGATTTTTCCGGATTTTTCCCCCACGCACTTTCATCTACGTGTTGCGATAGCCCGTATAAAATTCGAGAGGGACATTTATCGTCTCGCGGGCGCGGCGAGTGTGAAAATACGAGACAACAGATATGAAAGATACATTACGATTAAAAATATAAAATAAAAAGGAAATGTTTTCCCTTTTCGTTTACTTATCAGAAACTGCCGCATTGTCCTCTTGTTTATTTAAAGCCGGCTCTGCATGACATATGTGTGACAACATTGACCAATGATATCGTATGCATGTTATACGGTCAATTTACATCTCGTACAAACATTGTCAACATTGATATTGACCAGCATTTATGATGGTGACTTTTGTGAAAAAAAAAAAACAAAAGAAAATAGTCAATGATGTACACGTTAGTTTAATTTAGATATATAACTGGACATTTTACAACGTGAATTGCACTTTGTAGTGCGCTATTTAATTACAATATAGTGAGAGCAAAGAGAGATCAATATTTGAGTTTAAAAGAGCGTGTCGCAAATATTAAATAGTCCNACACGCGCACGCATCCCTATTATCTCTCATCAATCTACGAAATAACTAATTAAGTTCTTTGCGGAATAAATAATTTATAAACTATTGATATCGAACAATATTTGCACGAGATACACAATCCAACCCATTGCCCAGTAGAGTTATTTCTCTGATAGGGCAACACTAATAAATGGCTTATTGGATTTCGCATTTGATATCAGTTATCGACATGACACAAAATAACGAAGTTACACCATCAATTTGAATGGAAGGGCAACGCGAAATCCTTTAAATAAACGCGCGCGCGAGATTACGCAATATAAATGCAGATCAAATAAACCCCAATGCGCGAGAATCAAAGTAATGACAGGATAAAATTTCAGATCCGAACGCGAACAGCCGTTTCGACCTAATGACGCGTTACATGGACTATTTACGGACGAAACGAGAAAATGAGACCGTTGTAATCTCAACCGGTAACCGAGGGTTAATGATACGCGACGAGGGACACCGCCACCCCCACGCGTGCTTAATTGATTTCCTCCAGTCGCTGAAAACTCGTCTGTAATTGAGGGGGACATTAATAACTTCGCGCACTGAATAATTCGTAGAAACGTACGTCCCCAAAGTCTCAGGACATGTCGGACTTATCGATTTCAGATTAGCACGTAAATTGGCAGGCGAAGAGAGGGTACAGGCTTGGCAAGGCTGCAGGGGAGGGACGTGCCTCCACCCACGCATCTGCTTGTCCCCGGGTCATTTGGGGATTCATTTTGATATTCTGGCTATTCTTCTACCTTCTATATCGAGCGTTTTCCAATCGGAATTCAGCCTTCTCGTTTTGTCCTTTCTCCTCCCTCTCTCACGTTTTCTCAAATTGTACTTTTCTAAAAGCGTTTTCGAATCTCTCGTTCGCGACTCTCTGAAGATTCGAGTACAGTCGACACTGCCTTTAAGACCGATTCCAATTTTAAAGCTCGGAAGTAAGGGGAGCGAGGCAAAAGTTTTGTAACAGATGCCGTAGAACGACCGACTTAACAACTTGTTTCGCCGAAAAACGGAAAAATTCGACATGTCACAAGAAGCACGAAGGAACAGGTCGGAGCGACTTTAAAACGCGAGTTGAAGTAATTTCAACAGCTGGACCAGAAATATCAGCGTAGCGTTGCACGATTTAATGCTTGTGTGTATTTCCTTTTCCCCTACTTTTCCACGGACCTTCTCTTTAGCTGGACGAGAACACTACCCCGATTATCGCCAGTCGAATAGGTCCGGGTTTATTAACCCGAGATACATCGATATATCGACGGCGGCTTTATCTGACTGCCCGACTACACCTGATCACACATGCACAAAGCCACCTTCATTTTCAGGATAGCACTCGTTTTTTTCACTCGCGTCACGGCCTTGATGGCGATTTGCGTTGACCTTGCATTTTGTTCGGGAGATCAGTCGGATGGTAACGCGATATCATAAGTAACGCGATATCATCAGTAACGCGATAGGACGTCACACAGCGTCATTTTTAAGGGCAAAACTTTGAGTTTCCGTATCGTTTCCGCGAGTCATTCGCGTTCCGCCGTGAAAACTTTCAGGCGACTTGTATTGTCGCGCTTTTAGCGCTAAACGTAATGGCTCGATTCTTTTTTTTTTTCCTATGAGTTTTCGTGAAAGAACTTCTTCTTTTTCTTATCTTGACGCGAATCTCTCAACTGGAAGGTTTTCTGTTAAAAAAAAAAGTCAACTATAAAACCCAGATTATATCTTGTCTTATGAATCTTCTGATATTCGGTCGAGCACACTTTTCGGATTTACGGGGGAACACTGCGGGAGATTTTTATTCGACTACGAGAAAGTGGCGGATAATAAAGTAAATCTTCATCCACAACCCGAAACATCGCGCACGGAAGGGAAACGTTTATAGCGTTGAACCGACGCATTTTGCCGTTCGTCGTTTATTATTGTCGCAGTTTGTTACACGAGCGCGATGCGGAACTGCGGAAGTTGAGAGGCGGAAGTAGAATGAATCCCGGTAGAATATGCCCGGCTTTCTTTTATTTAAGGTAAACAATTTGTCCGAATGCTTTTATCTATCTAACGACTTTACATATATGATACTAGGTTTAATATAAATTGTTGCAGATATGAGAAATAAATCGATGCTTGCAAAGTTAAAATGCATTATTCGACAAAAGCTGTGTAATTTCTTATTATATTAATAATTAGTTTGTTGATAAAATTCCTGGCTCTTTTATTATAAGAATAAAAAAAATAACGATTCGGAATTATAATTTATGTACTTTCGAATCTCGCGAGTTAAAAATTTCGAATTGCAAAATCGAACATTCTCGCTCAATAGTATCCCTTAAAAAATTTATTTCTGCTCATAGTGACCTTTATTCTATTGTTGAGTTCAAAGCTTATAAATAACTTACAATTTCGAGTTTTCCTGAACATTAGAGTTGCACACAAATGTCGGATCAATTAGTGCCAACGACATTGAGCAAATATATTGTCAATATCATCAATAGCAATTGTAAAAATAGCTTACGTAAACGTGCCTTAATATACGAACGAATGTTTCTGTTTCTTTCGAGTTAAATGTCCGATATTTCTGTTCGATATTTCTTAATCCGACATGCTTTGATAAATAATGAGAGTGAAGGCACGTTTTCGTCGATGAAATGTGTCAAAATACAAAGCATTAAAAATTAAACAAACTATAAAGATGCACGAGAAAAATAGCTATTTAAAAACGTCACAAAAAGATATTCCTAAAATTCCGAGATTCGGGGATACAAAGCGTCCATCCAATAAAATCAAAAAAATGAGATCAAAAAATTCGGCCTGCGAGTCCATTACGTTTTCGCGCAGGATCTCGTTTTTCAACAACGGCGAAATTCAAAACTGTTATTTAATCGGAAATGTACACGATCCTATTTGCAAAATTTTTTTGTGGTCTAATTGCGTTTTGTGTACGCGTAAACGAGAAGCACGAATAATTAAATGGGAAGGGAAGCGAGAGACGTAAGCGTGTTTCAAATTATGTATGAAAAGCTTTTCTTCTGAACGCAGTGGAACATGGAAATTTCGTTTAAAAATCGCAATTTTCAAAATAGAAATCGCGATCAGTGATTTTTCACTTTTACATCATCGTTATATCAAGAGATACTCGCGTCAAGAATGCGCAGCGCGAGATATCTATATGTACGCGATATTGGAATAAAAAGTTTTCTTATAAATTTAGTTTGTTATTTAATTCTTGTGTCTATATATACTCTGTTATGTCTATATCCTATATTATATTGAAACAAAGTGAATGAAGGAGATAAAAAAAGGACAATTTTACGGAATGTTTCAGTGGGCGTGCGGGGGTGACTGGAGTGATGGGATGGGGCCAGAGCCCCATGGAGTTCGGGTAGACCCGTCTCCGGCCCAACTCCCCAGCCCCCTCCGCCATCGATATCGACACCGCTCCAGCCAGCGTCGCAGAGGGCCGCCTCGCTCGCGATGGAGGCTTCTCAACAACAAAAAGAGAAGGAGCCACGCATTCACAGGCCTTACGCCTTCGACAAGGTACATTCTTTCCTCGCACGCAAATAAATCGTTTCCTGATCGCGATGCCACTTAAACGTCGTAATGACTAAATGTCGCTTGGGAATCCTAATGGACCGTAACAATAATTGTTCGTCGTGTCGATCTCTGGCGCAGATGGAGGGGTTGGTGCGGGAGATGCAAGACCCTGAGAGCGGGGTACCCGTGCGCAGCCAAAAACAATTTCTCACCTCGATCCCCTCAGCGTTCATGGGTGAGTGCCATCGGTACCTGCGTTGTGGAGTAAGCGTAAGCGGCCATCACGGCCAGGACACTACAGTAGGCTGCCTGCGTGTTGCAGGTTACGACCTCATCGAGTGGCTGATGGAGCGGCTTGCCATCGAAGAATCAGGTACGGGCTCGTATGTCTACTACTGATCATTGCCGGCTGCTCTTCGCTGCTGTGTCGCTCTTTCCCTCTTTCCCTCGCTCGCTCGCTCGCTCGCTCGCTCGGCTCGGCTCGACTCGGCTCAGCGTTTCCCTCCGACACGCGCAACCGCAACGCTCTGCCTGAGGATACGCTAACGACACTATCGATAGTTTCGCTTCGCAGTATCCGATCCGCATTTGCATCGATATTTTCGCTTGATGCCTTTAAAAAGTATCGATTACGTACTAACACGTCACACTACACAGGATATTCTCTTTGGTTCAATTCGAATATGAATTATTTATATTGCTGATTATTGAAAAGATGAGAGATTGATGACGAGAAAGCTCGCGAACTTGCAGCTGTTTCATGGGAAACGGTGAATATTCCCGCAGATTTTCTGGATTTCGTTTAGTTTTTTCTCGTCCTCGCGCGCCCGTGCAAATAAAGACCGTAAATTACAGCCCCATTTCGTCACGAAGCGAGCGTAATTCGCGTCGAATGCATTTACAGAATAAATGTCTTCGTAATTCAGAGAAACGACAGAGAAATATTCGCGGGTATTTATGAAAATATGATGGATCAACATTTATTTATAGATTATCGATAGATCAATCGAATTAAAAAATCAAAAAATAATTACTTTAATAATCACTTTGAGAGAGAAAAAGAAAAAGACAGCGAACTGATGTCCTCTCTCTCTCTTCGAAGAAAGCGCATCAAAGCAACGCAATTTCCTAAAAAATAACAAAACTACAATTTATTGTGGGCACTTCTCGACGTATGTCCGCTAGAAAAACTGTGTGTGAACAGACAAACTCAACCAAAATACGACACAGAGCAATGTGGCATCGTTTGAGTGATCTGCACGACCCTAAGCAACACTAAGCGACCCTTAGAGACACTTCTGTCGATATAAGCGTTTCTTCAGATATCAAGATGCATTATTGTGTTTGACAGTAGAGGCGGTCCATATCGCTAATCAACTATGCCAGTATGGCTACTTCTTCCCGGTGAATGACTCCAAGACGCTTACTGTTAAGGACGATAGCTCTCTGTATAGGTTTCAGGTGAGTATTCGAAAGTAAGAATAAAATGTCCGACTTATCCGAAATCTTTTAATCCTCATCCGAAAAATTGATACGCGTAGACACCCTATTATTGGCCGTGGCAACATAGAACCCCCGACAACGTGGAGTACGCGATCTATCTGGCTAAACGAACTCTACGGAACAAACAACGTCACGCTCTCGAAGACTATGAGATCGTATGTAAATTCACGTTGCTAACGCGATAACGCGTCGAAAAACTCATTTATAAGAACTTATTTTCGTAAAAGAAAACCGTACTATCTTTAGGAAGCTTTGAACAGCCTGCGCAAGAACTTGCAGAACAAGTGGGATATAATACAACTACAAGCGGAAGAGCAGGTGAATAGCTATCGCGCTTAATTTTCATCAATAGCATATCGAGAGTATTGTCCCGCGTAATGTTAATTCCATATATTCGAGCACGTGACTTCTTGAAATGCTGCTGATTGTGTGGGTCCAGGTACGCCTATCCAAGGAGCGCAAGAAAGGCGATAAGATAGTGAGCGACTCGCAGGAACGAGCATTTTGGAGAATCTATCGGCCGCCACCCGGTTGCCTCAGCAGCCTGGAAGTCGTGCCCGTACCCACTCGTTTTCGTCCTGGACTTCCACGACCTCCGTCACGCAAACGCACTCTCACCGATCTGCAACGTGAGGTGAGGCGCTGAAATATCGATCGGCAACGTTTTCGATACCGTTCTAAAATCTCCGACTTAATATACCCGTTTGTGATCTTAACAGGTGGCCCTTCTACGGAAGAGTTTGACGCGCACGAGGATAAAGGTTTCGACTGCGATTGAAAATTTGAAATTGTACTTCGAAACGTACGTGGAGTACGATCCGATGTTCGTACAGCCGCAACCTTCCAATCCATGGGTCACCGACGATCATACGTTTTGGCAATTGAATAGCAGCGTGTAAGTGATTGAAATCCGATACTTCATCTATGGAACGCGGCAAGTTCAATAATGTACTTTGTACGCGTGTCTAGAGTGGACGTTCCTACGGTAAAACGTGTTAAACGATGGGCGCTGTCGATGGAAGAACTTATGTCTGATCCCACAGGTAAAACTTTTCGGTCTCATTAATGGAACATATTTCATTCCGTTAGCAAACACTCACAAGCGTTATTTTGCCGCAACAGGTATACAAGAATTCACGAATTATTTAAGAAAGGAGTACAGTCACGAGAATATAAGATTTTGGCTGGCGGTCAAAGATCTCAGGCGCAGTAGATTTCAAGCACAAATACCTGACAAAGTCAACGAAATTTTTAGGTACGTGGTGTGCGCTTATGTGTTACACTAATTCGATCTATAAGCGAAATAATCTATTCGTAACGCTCGTAAATTCACGCAGAGAATTCCTGGCACCTGGAGCTCCGTGCGAAATCAACATAGACGGGAAAACGATGGAGAGGATTCATCGTGAAATGAAAAACCCGAGCAGATTTACATTCGATTCCGCCGCGGAGCATGTATATACGCTACTACTGAAGAAGGACTGCTACCCTAGATTTATTCGTTCCGATCATTATCGCAATCTCTTAGCTGCCGGCGCGCAACCTATGCAGAAGAAAAGGTAAGTCTCTCGTCGAATTACGCGTCGTATTAGTCGCCAAGATCACAAGCCTCGAGACGCCCCCGTTTGTTCTTTCAGATTTTTCGTCTTCGGCGGCCAAACCAAGAAGAAAGTTTCCTCCACTTCGACACCAACGTCTAGCACTTTGCAACAAGCAGGTGGCGGCGGCAGACGAAGGGGAAGCGACCGGAGCCTGTCCGGAAGCGCCCACGAGCTCGCAGTGTGCGGCGTCCGCGACGTCACTTCCGCACCGCGAGTTCCGCACTCCCACAGCCAGTCGAATCTCACCGACATCCCATACAGGTATGCGGGGGTTGGGAGACTCGAGAGAGTGGTTCCCGAGAGAGAATATCCTACGCTGTCCGGCGAGATACGGCTATTCTTGCGCTTTTAGCATGTTATCTGTACGCGCGATATCGAGAGAACGTGGCCGATGATAGGCTTATTCGTGCGCGTCGTATTTTCAGGGGAGATCTACCACGACTCGTAAAGATACCTTCGAGGCCTAGTCCACATAGTATTCAGTAAGTCACCCCCGATACATACCACGGTTTTCTCAATTAAGTGTAGGAGCGAGCGGCGCGCGCGGAGCGCTTAATGGAGCCTCCTTACTCGCGCCGCCTTCGTGCCGGTTCTCGCGTATCTCGAAATAACGATCGAGCAATAACGAGTCCGGTTCGAGATACACGAAGGCAGGGCAGTACGAGTTGTATTAACGCGCTCCGTTGCGCCGCGCTCCACTGTACCTTCGTATCAGACTTTGGCAGACCCTCTTATCTCGGTGTGTTTGAAAACTCTCGCACTCTCAAAGAAATCATTTTATGAAAAGCTCACCAAAATGTGTGTAAAGCGTGTATCATTGGTAATAGTATTGTATGACAATATTGTGCCCGTTCCTTGATAAATCTCAGTGTTTCTGAATACTATCATATGCCATCATACGCGGAGTGTCTCAAAAACGCTCCTAAGTCATATATTTTTTTTTTTATAAACGCACAATTCAATCTTCTTGCAAAGAAACAATCATTACTGACCTGTTGTTGTATTTTGAGACACTCTGTATAACTGTCTTGATGTCGATATTGTGTCATCCGTATCAAGCTTACTATACCTCTGTACTCGTATATATCTCTCTGTAATATTTTATGTAACACATTACCTATACGTACGATACTTGTCGAGCACATTATTTGCACAGCAAAGAGAGTATGTACCGACTTTTTTTTCACGTTATAAAAAATTTTTTATGATTTACGTTTTCTAATGTTCCGTAAGAGTGTTTTTTCCAATGCTAAAACCCTCTGCGTTTACTCGAACGCGCGATAAGGATTTCGAGAATTGAAACAATTCCACGACAAAACAAGTCGCCCAGAATCTCTACAGAACGCCCCGGAATTATTCGTCTCTGCTCCGCTACGGACTTTTCGAGCGGAATAATTCCGGGACACACCCTCGCAACATTTGTATGTATAAAGACCCATCTTTCCTATAGTCGTTGAATGGAGCATGCATGTACCAACCGACGTTGGTAAAAGACACGTACATATATACGCAGAACACACGAAACACGCACACGAAGCGCGTGGTACCGCTGCCGAAAGCAAACGGTGAAAACTAAATATAATAAAGTTCCTGTTGTCAGGGATGCTGGTGCCACGGAAGTGGCAGTTCGCCCTACGGACGACGTGTGCCCGTGGGAGACCGTGCCGGGTCCGAGCACGGAACACGGAGGAACGGGGGACGCCGCGTCTTCTGGAAGAACAGCGTCAGCTGATCAGACCCGACACGTGTGGGACAGTGGCGGTCACGCGACGATCGCGCACTCCGCCGAGGCCGCGCGCGCCTCCCGAAAGAATTCGGCACAGTTGGACTCGTGCAGCTCGTCGTCGGACGTCAGCCTTGCTATCGCGGACGTCTCCGAACGGTTGCGGAAGTCGTGTAGTTTGCAGCATAGCGGTAGCATAGGTCGGTACAATCAGACAACGTGAAAGAAGACATCGCATTGAAAATCTATCTCTAAATATTGTCTTGATCTTCCTTTGCGTTTTTGAAACGCACAGGTACATCGACTTCAGGCCCTGGCACGATAACGCGAAATTATTCTACCTGCTCAGCGAGCGGCCGTATCAGGCTGGCCGAGATAGGTCGCGCGTCCGTGTCATCCTGCAACTATCCGTCGCCCCAACAATCATTCGAGTACTCCCACGCGGTGGTCGAAAAAGTGGAAGAGAGATCGTCTCTGGAGAAGATCGTGCCCGAGGAGGAAACTGTCGAAGAGGCCGTCGTCGTCGAGGAGAGCCAGCCGAGTCCTCAGTAAGTTACTTCGCGAGACACCCGGACGGTATTCGGTAACCCGTCAAGACGAAAAACGAAATCTCATTCCTGTCTCCAGGACGAGCGCGAGGGCGCCCTTGATCAGCATCAGCGCGATCGTAGGCGATCTGCCGAGTGACAATTCCACGATAGAGAACGTCGATGAGGACGCGAGCGAAAGCTGCACGGCGAAGGATGCGGGGGAGATCGTCGCCGAGGAGAAAGCGATAGGCGAAGATTCGCGGGCCGACACCGGAGCGGATGTGTCGCCGGTGACCGAGGAACCGGCGACGACCGAGGGGCTGCCCGAGGAGGCGCAGGTCGTGCCTGTCTGGGAACCAACGGACGCCCAACGGGAGAGCCGACCGGCGACGGCGCAGGCAGCGTCTCGGGAGAAGCGTGACAATAATGTTAACGAAGTATGCCCGTGGGAGGACGAGTAAGTACCTGACCCGACCTAAACCGCTTACGCTTGCTGTCGCGACGATCGCTTCCAAAAGTTTCTCTCAACCGTACTCAAGTAATAATCTCGTAATAATGTTCTTATTCGTACGGAGCGCTCACTGTCTGTTTCAGGGAAAACTGTAGAGTGGATGCACCCTATGTAAAAACCTATGCGACTTTAGGTTACTTGTAATTTGTCGTTGATATTAAATCTTGCATTTTACATTTACAACATTCACAAATTCGACTTTCCACTTTAATCCACTTTACTGAGCTCGCGTGTCCAGACCCTTGCGCGACAAAGCTTCGATCGCTGCGTTAATTAAGCGAAGACACAAGCCTCTTTTGCGGATAAAGTTTACTTACGGAAGCATTGAAGGATTTAATAAGACGAGTACACTTGCGGTCGCACGAGTACTGGTAGTATTCAAATACTGCGGACGGATATTGCGTCGGTAATCATGATGTTGCGTGCAATGGCAAGATTGCCAGCAGTTCGTTCGATAGAATCGATAATATGTCGCAGGACGAAAAATAAGCATCGACGTCTATTCTCTAATTTTGCATCGAGTCACTATATTATATTGTATTTATGGCCTAAAGATTCGATTCGTTTGCTCGAGATCATCAGGATCCATAATGGGGGGGGGATTTTGATCTCGATTCACGATCAAGGACTTAGAATTTTTTTCATCCTTTCCAAGTTACTAGAATTACTTTAATTTCTGTTTGTATATACCTCGATATACGCGAGCCACATTGAAAAAAAAAAAATACGGAAAGATTATTTGTGAAAGAAAAGGATCGAGCGTTTAAAATTAGAGTGCAGTATCTAATGTGAATTGACGTAGAGCAACGTAGAAGATGCACCGCGTGACAAGATCGTAGCGATAGATCGTGTCTCTCTCTTGAATAAACATTCAACGTGTTGCCGAAAAAAAAATAGCAAGTTTGAGGGCGCGGATTGAGAGCTCAGTTATGCTCAGTTCGTGCAGACGAGCGCTCGTAGGGTGCTAGTCAAACTTGAGCCATTTGGCCGCTCTCCATGGTCGCGCTTTTCTCGGATACTCGCCTTTACGCGAGCCACGCCTCGCGAAACTTTACGTTCCGATATCCCGACGTATACGTTACAGAACGCGATTTGGTCCTTGGAGACGTAAGTTACGTAACTCGTTCTTCTTTAACCGAACTTTGCGACCGGCGATGTCGCATTGGCGATATCGCGATCGCGATTACTCTCTCGAAGTGTCTTGTTTACTCCTGAGATATGTGCGTTCCAATGTGCGGTGCGTTACGTTATTTAAGTCCTCGTCTTATTTAGATTTTTATCGCCTAGAGTTAGCGTATCTTACGCAGTGTCTTACGAGCGTTCGATATTAATTATTGACAAATTATCGTGACCTGATATATCTTAAGTATCTACTTCACGTTATAGTTCGCCATTTGTCGTAATCGCATCGAATTGATCGACGACGCTTACGGCAATTTTATGGCGTTTCACTCAATGGTCGCTTGAGCGAGTCACGAATTAACGACGAAAAAGAAAAGAGTAAATAAATGTTCGCAAAAATCTAAATAATATCGATATCGAAATGTCCGTTGCTATCGGATCTCTGATTCTGTTACTGCCCCAGGATCTCCGATCCGATGCTAAAAATCGAAGGAGAGGCCACCTAAAAATTAAGTTGTGCTCCTATCGATATCTTTTCGTGTACAGTTTTAAGATTAAAATAATTATCACGTTAATTGCCAACGACATATTCGTCTCGCGTTCACGAACTTTACGACGATTCTGACGGCTAAATTCTCGTTTCTTCTCAACGAGAGGAAAGGATAATTTAACTGACAGAAACGAAGAACGATTGCCTAATTACGCTGCACTTTACACGAAAAGATGGAAAACGAATAAACGTGAAAAAAAAAAAAAAACCCGTGGCGGTTCTAATGCGTGATAGTTTTTTCTAACGACTGTGTGCGAATCTTTAGATGACAATTCATCTTGAAAGTCCTTCGATTTAAGAATGTATTTGCGTTTATTTTCTACGTGCAATAGCGAGTACAAAACAAAAGACGTACACACTGCATTGACAATTATTTGAGTGCAACGAGCCGAGTACGACGGTCTGGACACGCGAGTGTAATCATAAGGACTCTAAAAGTATTCACGACGATCGTGCTGTTAATTCAGCAGCTCAACTTAAGTATCGTAAAATTCTTACGATAGGTTAGCCGATAATAAGACTAGAGTAACACACACGTGTCCCGTGATTGAGATATAAGGAAATTTAAAAAAAATATGGTACACTTACCACCGTACAATTTCGTTCGCGTCGTTAGCGGTAACGAATTACTTTTCGATTCGCCCGCGTAATTTTATTGTACGATGAGCCGAGATGAAGTGCGCTGTAGTGAAATCTTTGGGAAGACACGGAAGACGAGAGAACTCGGATGCTGGAGAAAACGCGAATTCTAAGCAGCGGAGGAGCCATGGAGCAAATCAAAAAAAACACGTTACTCGCCTAAGAGGACGCTATTCTGTGTAAATAATTTCCGATATCATCGCGTATATACATTCGCTCTCTTTCGAATCTCGAGAAGTACGTTCATCGCGCAAGCCAAAGACCTCTTCACTCTCTCTCTCTCATCGCGTCGCATCACGCGGAGGTGCGTGCGAGACTCGCAAGCTGTGTCCTCCGTGCTCCGTTGCCGGAAAATCGTCGAAAAAATTTTTCCCGAACGCTTCGCAGAACGAATCAAACGAGACAGACAATTTTCACTGTTATCAAGTCGCAACGAACGATCACCGTAGATTAGGAAATAGCGCGAATAACTTCTGAGCCTTAGAGTTACGATACCTCAGTTCACCGGACGAGTAAATTGCGAACAAAATAAACAGTTTTTCTAAATGTAAGTTAATCGCGTTAGTAATTATACATTAGTATTATACCGCGATCCCGACTCCGTTAATCGCAAAAGCGAATCACGATCGTTCGGCAACGGAGCCGATGGACCAACCACTCGAGCGCATCCGTCATCATACCGCATTTTGTATAACTTCAAACGGCGACTTTTGGCGTACGTCGATTACATTTTTTAGCATGCCGTTATCAGAATTGCAAGTTCAGCTCGAAAAGTTTCGTCGTTAAATAATGTTTAATATAAAACGCTCTGAAACACATAGATAACATCTGTTCGATGTTCCGACGATTGTTACTAACTCCTGAGCGAAGGGAATGCAATTATTTCGAGTACACGGTCGAATCCGGAAGAGGTGACCTTGTATGATCATTACGGAACGGAAATGTGATTAGTTTGCATCAATTAGCGTACGTAGGCGAAACGGTAGATGTGAATAAAGTCCAGAGTATCTTTCTAAAATAGTATATATTGCTAAAATTATTGCGCAATGAGAAATTAACTTGCATAATAATTATTCGTGTTTTGCAAGTTGCACTCTTGAAAAGTCTGCGAGATCCGGTGCCACCCGTATATGTGTACATCGTAACATTATTTTGTACAGCGTTTCTAAGCGTTCTGTTTTATAGTATGTTTTCGCGAGCAGAATTGTAAATATTGTTGAAATAGTATTTATGTACGTTTGTCGCATGCATTTATAAATTGCAATTATATCTTTATCTAGATGTAAAATGAGTAACTGTGCGACACTTTTGTAGTAATCGCAATAATGCTGTCGCGTTTATTACGAAAGTGCGAGAAAATGATTTCAATTCGCAACCTCGAAACCTACATTAATTATTATCGTCGCGAAAAGATTTAAAAGAAAAATTTACTATGGGTTACACCTGAGTGGACCGCGATTTTCCTTGGATTGGATAAAATAGAGAGATATTTTTATTGTTAGAAAAAAAATCTAGTCGGATCTGTAAAAAGTTAAAACGCGGGACTTAGGCAACAATGTGCACCAATCAACGCACCGTCGCTTCTACGCTGAATTAAGATCTAGTTGTTCGACCTGCCGTGAATCTGCGATTCGGTCGTGCTAAGTGATTCTGCGATTTGATCGTGCGATGTGGATTCTGCGATTGTCGAACTGCGAGGTTAACGAAGCGATTGTTCGAGCGTGCGTGTTGTCGCACGCAGCCTAAGGAACGCGAAACGCCATCGAGGGAGAATTGATCCGTCGTGCGCTAAGATCTGAGAATCCAGACGTTTTCGAGTTCGAAAGTCACCTGTGGATCGGATTCTCGAGCGTTCGGAGCGTTCCGAGGAAGATTCACGGGTCTACGGACACGATCGATCTCGGAACTGTCTCGAAAATCCGCCAGGACCTGAGACCACACCGATCCGACGGAGGGGGGGGGGAGGGGGGGGCGATCCGGGGAATCCGAAAATTCCCGCGATTCTGGATTTCCTCGGATCTCTCAGCCGATTTTTTTCGCGCCTCGACCGATCGGACCGTCGTCGCGCGTATGTGTGTCGTCGTAGCGTAGAAACGTGAGAGATTCACGATTCGTCATTTTCATTTTTCCTCTCTCCAAAATTGCATTCCGCACGTGGCGCAATGTTCACACGAAGCCTAAGAGACGAGAGCGCTAGTGACAATAGTGAATAAAATATGTAAGGCGTTCGATTCGCGACGAACGGAGAGAAAGGGTGAGAAAGCAAATTACTCTCTCAAGATCGCCTCCAATTTACGTCCTCCCTTCCTCCCCCCGCCTTTTCTTAATCGATTAACTTGTCGCGTTGGAAGAAAATCGATGTCGTTCCGATCGCTCCGCCTCAATTGCTATCGCGATCGGTAAATCTCGAAAGGTAAATCCGATCCGTGAATTGCGATTTATTTTTCGTCACCGTGGAGGGACCCTTTTGCGCCTCCGCGTTCTAACGAGCGATTATTCGATGCATCAAAACAGGAAAAAAAACTCGCAAAATGTGCGCTTTAGAAGAAACAGAGACGTCACGTTTAAATTGCACTGCCAGCCAAACGATAGTTGAAAGGGAAAATAAAACGCGGAAAACTGCATCTTTCGTTACTTTGTTAAACAAGATGGTCGAGACGCGCGCGCGCGCGCGCGCGCCGAAAGGCCGATCGCCGCAACGCGATCGGCATCGAATCGTCGAGGACGGAGCGAACTGACGAATCGCTTGCGAATGATAATTACTCGTGAAGTCACTCACCGGCCGCTCCTTCGCCTTTTCGTTGAAACACCGCCGTTTTCTCGCCCGTCGGCTCCTCCATTCCCTCGTCGGGCACGTGGGGCGCGGGAACCGATCGCAGCCGCTCGTCGATCGTCCAATTAACGCGATAACGACCGGCCGCCATTGAGCGCCATCGCGCGAGTATCGGAAAACGATATTGATCGCCAGCCGGCGCCGTCTAATTATCACTCCGCGACGACCGCTCGATTCGGCACACTCCGATCCACTTCGATCACCGCTGTACGACGCCGCTGGGCGCGTGGACGCGCTCCGAACGGATAAATAACGGGAGACGAGATCGCCCGTCGCTAAACTTCCGAGGTCCGTTGGAAAAGCTCGAACGGCGCGACGGCAACTTCACGTCGCGCGCGCCGCTCGCGACGACCGCCGTCGACGGTAAACGAGAATCGAGAACACGGTTTTTAATCGGAGGTTGTATCGCGACGATCGATGCTCCAGGTCGATCGATCGTGTCGCGAAGTACGCGCGAAGACCTCGGACTTGCCCTCGGCCGAAAAGTATGCGGCGTAATGAACGAGAGATCGCTCGGTTGTGTCTGTCTCCCCACCCCATCCCATGCCGCCTCGCGCGGCAGTTACGGAGCGAAGTTATGCGCGAACGACGTAAACACGGCGCGCTCGAGCCGGCCGGCCGGCCGGAGTCTGTAAACAAAAACGCTCGCCTTGCGCTATTCGGAGAATAATGTCAAAACCAGCCGATTGCCGTCGCGTGATTCAAACGCGAATAATGCGAAGCCAAATCGAGACGGGGACAACGCGACGCTACTTGGACGCGAAAATAATTTCATATTTTTCGATTAAAATACTTCGCGATGATATTTGTTACACACAGAAAAAAGATTGGTCTTAAATTAAGACATAATTTCTTATGTAAGCGAGAATATTGTAATCTTCTTAGGAAGATTTTAGTCTTGATTAAATTTGTATTGATGCAAAGCAAAAATAATACTTGCATCAACATAAACTCAAATGATTATAATATTCTTGCATATGTATGAAATTATCTACTCTTGATTTAAGACAAATCTTTTTTTCTGTGCATACGTATCTTTGCATTACGACTGAAATTTACTTGAACTTTCGTTGGTACGATTGCATCGATATTCTTCAGTCTGTTTTTCTTTCTCTTTCCACTTTTCGCACTTTTGCTTATCATTGCGTCGCGTCAAGTTGAGCCCTTCGAACTTTTCGAAGTGCATTTTCTGGTAATATCGGGATGAACTTGCAAAGCGATGCGAGCGATTTCCTGTTGCGTTATTATTCACGCGGGAGTGCCGCGATCGAGCGACGGGCGGAACCGCTTCGATTAGCCGCGACGTTCGGTTCGGTCACGATTCGCGCGAGTGCGGAGCAAAACGAAGAAGAATGGAGCGGAAGTGAGGCGGCGCCGCATCGGTCGGCGAGTAAACGCGTCTGTTACGTTCGAGCGAGTCGATCGTTTCCTCGCTCGCGCCCATTCGCCGATGATTTGACGCTATATTGCGCGTGAAAAGAAAAAAAAGAAAAGAAAATTATGTTACGTAACGCCGTGTGCATCTGACGCAGCATTATCTTTCGTTTCCGCAGTTCTGTGAGAGGCAGCGTTATTTCCCGATGACTTCCCGCAACTTCTGGAGTTCGATCTTCGCGAATGGCCCTTCTTTTTCTTTTTTTTTTTTTTAACATTCTGACGCGAAAAGTTAACGCAACTTCTCTCGTAATCGCGTCATCCTGAGGACGCGCTCATCGAAACGACAGCGTACCAGGAGGATGTTCTCGATCCGCTCGCCCATCATGAGATCGAAGCGACTGTCCGCGTGTCACGATTAATCCTCCCACTCCCAGATTGTATATCTCTCTCTCTAATTTCGTCAAGACTATCCGAATAGCTTTAGTTAGATTTAATTAGCGCAGTAACACATCGACAATATATTTATTAATTTCGAGTAATTTAAGTGTTATCAAAATATATAAAGACAATAATTTAACGTGGTTTACTTTACTTCGTTATTAATGCACGAAATAATTCGTCAAAATGAGAAGTGCTCCGCTATTTGTATAATATTGCGTATCGATGGTACGTCGGGAATGAGAGGATTAATGATAAAGCGGAGAGTCGTGTGGAAGATATGGAAGGAAGAGAGAGAAGGAGAGAGAGTATATGAATAATTAAACCGCAACCGACCGCGGACGTTAATTAGTTGCATAGCAATTAGCAGTAAGTGACAGATAGATGATACCTTTGTATTATCGTACACCTCGCGCTAGAATTTGGCGTAGCACGAGTTTTAACTTGACGCGCTAATGTTACGCACTTTGGCGACGATTATTATTATTATTATAATGCGCGTATGAAGACACGCCGATATAAATATATATGTAAAGAATATGTTATATATATACATGGGAGATGAAAGGAAAAAGAACATGTTGCTAGTTAGCGTTGTAGACGATACAAAGATGGCTTTAGTGTATATAGTTTTGTAAAGTGTTAACTATAGTGAGGAGAGATTTATCATTATATGTATAATATATACATAAACAATACGTCGCTGCGAAACGTATGGACCCGTACGTTTTTCAACTGGCATTAATTATGAATTCTTCGTTGGCGAGCGGAAGCGCGTGAAATTGGTGAACCGTCATCGTTTCGTTAAACATAGCTGCATACTGATATATCATGTAAGGCCGCGGGGAAACGTTGACGATTACGTATATAATATGTGATATACGCGTGAAATTTTAATCTGTCAATAGAATGTCCTAATATTAAATATTATAGTGCCATTACATGGTTTTCTTCTTCGTCACCTCTCTCGCGTTTCACGGAGAGCAGATACTGCAATTTCTTGTTTTTATCACTTTAAGTCCACTTTAGACGATCGCGTCACATTACGGAATTTATAGAGTTTTATTTATAATTTTGCGCACCGTGTAACACGAGGAACATTTGAAGAATCAGAATACCCGCATACATAAAATATATTGCATCAAAAATAATCAAAACACATCAAAATGCGCGAGAAATTATAAATAGAATTTTATCTTGAAATCCGACGTGAATCACGAATTGTCTAAACGTGGGCTTTACATTGTAGCACTTCTCAAAAGTTTTCCACGAAGACACATCCACGATAAGGTAAGAGAAACGTTCTCGTATAGAAAAATTTTTCCATAATGTTATGCGCAAATTGCGAAATTACGGTCAGACTTTATTAATTCGACGATATGCATATTTACATCCCATGTTTAACGCTGTACGTGGAATGTCAATACCGATCACAGTTTACAGTTTCAATAACAGTTACAGCGATCAATCGGGCAATTCGACGGATAACGTATGCAACGTCTCAGGCAATATTGGTCCGCTCCAAGTCTATTGGCGATGTCTCCAATAGCGTCGCAAGTGTTTCTGTAATCATATCGAAACAAGAATCAGAAAACGCGGATGCTACATTGAAAGTCACGACCGTTTGATACTTTAATGCGATTCCGAGTTGATTTATTGCTCAAACTCGCGCGCTCGATCAATTCAATACTCACAGACAGTGACAGACGCCAGGCGGACAGTTCGACGGGATGCGAATGCAATTCACTTGACACCAATTGGTCATATTCTGCCTGTGTCGATAAGCCGCAGTTGGCTCGCACACTTGAACCCTGAAATTGTGAAACCCGTGCACGCGCGTGTCGCAGCGAGAACGATCGAGCGCGCTCTCGATGCTGACGCGCGCGCGCGCGCGCGCTCTTTAACGCATCGATTCTCTCACCTCAGTGGCTGTGCGAGCGGCGCGGTCGAGAATTTCGGAGCTACGGAGTACAGTTCGTAAATAATATTCTCATACAGAAACCGCGGCGGTACCCCGCCGGTGCTGGTGACGATGCTCACGTCGGCGCAGTTGCGGAAGGTTTCCGGCTTGCCGCACCCGACGGCTTCCGTGCCGTTTTCACACGTGCCCCACATATTGCCTGATAGCAAACAGTCGTGAGATAAGAGAGTCACCCTCGGAGCGACGGAAGTAGTATACGATAAAATTTATCATGCCTGTATAGTAATTCCACTGAACGACGCATTGCGAGCACGTTAGATACGCCGGTAACGTCACCATGTACTTAATGATGCCCTTCTTTCCCGTGTCGCGCGGAATCTCGAAACGAACATCCTGCGTCCCGGACACGTACAAAGGATAGCTGTGCGATTAAGGTGCGTTAGCGATAGCGACAGGTCGTACGTGCCACGGCGCATAGAGATCACTTACGAATCGAAACATTCCTGAGTCGCTATGCGCGACGGGTCGTTGTTAGGGCAAAGGTACATCTCGAACCGCCCGTAATGATTGGCCGTAAGCTCGATCTCCACTTCGATTTCCTCCAAACAGATTATACTGACATTGTACTTATATTATTACAAGTTCCTTGGAAGCATCTTTTTTTTCGAAAGAATATTCTTTGCCAAAACGTAAGAACGAAACAATCTTGCTAGATTTACATTTGCGTTATGACGTTAAGAAAATTCATCAGAAGTTACGTTACCTGTCCTGCGGTGTAATGTCGCACAATGATCCCGTTTGCGAACTCGCCACCGGCCTCGTGTGGTCGCGGCTGACTCAAATGATACGCGTCCCCGCAGACGCCGCACTTGCCGTTGTTCTGCTGCCAATGCACTGGTGAACAATGATCAATATTAATTAGCTCGAACATCCGCGGATGATTTACAGCGGATTAATCGTGACTTCCGAAGACGAACCTGCGTATCCACCGCAGAAAAGCTCGTTGTCGTTATAATTGACGGGGTTTGGATATCCGAACCTCCACATCGCATTCCTCGACGGAGGATCCATTAATCTTCCATGGCCGTGGATCACGTCGAGCGTCTTTTCAAAGGTAAGTTTGAAAGCGAGAGGTAACACAAATAATAACACAAATAAAAATGAAACTATTACTCGGCGCCTTTCTTCGATCATGCTACATGCAGTGTCGTTAAATGGGCGGCCTCGTTAACTTTTACTCGCGTGCGTGAGGTATTAAGGGCGCGTCTGCGGGAAAGTGTTGCGAAATGGCGAATTGTGCGAGGCTATTATTGAAAAACGAGTTGGTACGGTCCAACTTTCGTTGCCATTGGCAAAAATGAGGTCTCTTTCGAACTAAAATGTAAATTTATAAAAAGACAGACGTCTGTGCGATCTCGAGAGAGTTAATAATCTGTTAATAATCTTAATCTCATTCGCATAATTATAATTAAAAAAAAATAATCTTACTTGCATGAAGAAATATAATATTACGAGCGGGATATCGTTTCGTCGATATCTGGTGATCATTTTTTCCTGAAATCATAATATTACAGCAATTAGTATGATATTTTTGTTTCGTGTTCGATCAAGGCGATTTTATTTTTAAATAATGAATCGGTAATATATGCAAAATAGTCTAGAAAAATCTTATCCCCCTTCTTCTGTGATTCTTTGTTATAAACAGATAAAAAAATCCATTATGAAACAAACGAAACAATGCGATGTCATTAACATCAAGCATTATATTAACTCGATCAATTATGAGCTTCACATTCATCTTTTAGAATATTTTCGGAGGATTTAAAGGATATGAGGATTTATTCCGGATTTGAATTTATTTATAATTAGGCATCGTGTTCAAAGTTCCAGTCGCATAATAAGAGTTCCGCCTCCGAATGCTGGGGGACGCGATTACAATGAAACAAAATCGTGGCGGACGTCCTTGAATCAGCTGGTAGAAGTCGAATCTTGCGTAAGAAAGTGAAGCAACGTGTATTGTGCCAATGGTGTCGCTACACTAATGGCGAGAATGACGTTGATACTTATGTCACGTATTATCAAGCGATACACGTAGGATTAGGATCGGCGCCAAGGATCCCGTCCCGAACGTTCTTTCGCCTTTTAGAGAACAAAAAATTTTTATGTTGACTTTTAAAATAAATCCTAATGTTCATTTTGATTAATCATGAAAATTCATCGGCGTTATTGACACGTGGATTAGCATATCGAATGGGAGTGGAATTCGCTGACATATACACGTGTCATTGACAGCTGTTTGACACGCGGTAAGATACATAGTGACGATCTTAAGTGACGACCTCCATTAGACTCTAATATGGACCATTTAGAGTGCCGCAATCTCAATCAGTTGCTGAATTGCACATTGAATTTCGATGAGGCAGAACCGTAGATTCATCATTCGCGACAGATGCTTCTATTTGAAAATAGAAACGGTAATAACGGTAATAAATTCTACAAGATTTTTTCAATGCGATGATGTAACTGTACTTTCAAACGAATAATCCAATACCTAATATTTAATAATGCTGATAAAATAATTAACATTAATATTTTAAATTAATTAATATTAAAATTAATATGAATCATGTATACGATAATCCTTACACATAATCATTCCATATGTATGAATTTTATTGTTTGTTAAGTTTCAATCTTTTATCGTGTAACAAATCTGCCGTTTATGTAGTTTAAATTGATCAAGAGTAAATCCAATAGCAGGATTCGTGGAGCCACGATGAGACATTCGCCCTGTAGTCCAAATAAAACGAAAGATTCATCGAATATAAAGGAGCCGGTTAACCTTCGCCGAAAGTAGCTGATACTATCGAATCGCTGTGACAAACGAAGGAGAGCACAGCCAATTCCCTTCGAAGGGACGTTTCGAAGAATGAGACGGACAAAGATGCGACATAATGGAATTCAAAACGGGAATTCATAGCGGGATGGGCATAAATCTAAACACTTATAAAGGTTGTAGTTCTGACAACAACGTTCCTCGTTCCTTCTCGTCGTTCTGCGATTTTAGCATCGAAATTCTTCCTTCGAGAGCCGATTTTTGAAGATACTAATCGCAATCGTAAAATGCGAGATGAATGAAACTTTGGCTTTTGGGAATAAACACGGATCGAATATCGTGCCGGATTCCTTCGAAGCGAATGACCGGAAAGGAACGTTTCCGCAAGCGATTTAAATCTTACCTTCAGTAACATCGTTTACGATCAGTTCCCCCGAAATTTGGGATTCACCTTCTTTCGTGGATTTATAGGACAGTGGCAATTTATCTCTTTTTTCGCGTTCTGAATTATGTTCTAACTGTACAAGACCTCCCGTTATCAAATTTATATTTCGGACCTAGTGACATTTTTATTGACTGGCTTATTATCTCGATTCATAAATATGTCAAGCGAACGGAAAAAAATGTAGATAAGCCAATAAGCCGCATAAGTACGAGCGATCATAATATCAGCATTTGAATCCTCCTCGTATCGTATTCTTTTCGTATATTGGATCGGTCGGTGCGATTCGAAAGTTGCAGTCGTAAATTATGGGTCACTCGCGAGTGCAGTTCGCTCGTCGGTTAATAAACTCGTGACATATAAATACCTTTGTTTCTCCGAAATTAATATAAATTCTATCAATACAAGAAATGGAAACGGGAGTGCGAGACTTCTCGGTAAGATTCGCGCGAATGTGCATCAGATATCGTGAACAGATAGTTTCTTGACAGTAAACAGTGAAAAAATTATTAATAATCGATGAATGCTTAATAGTATTTTATAATGCTTCGATAAATAGTTAAATTTTGGACGTTATCGTTTGCACTTTGTCAGTAACAAAAAAAAAGAATTGTGGATCAAACGATCGACGACCCATCTAACCGCGAAATCATTGAAATCAGATTCGCCGGGTTACACCGGTTTGAGAATACGATAAAAGCAAAATAAGAGAGAGAAAGGAAAAAAGGATACTGATTCCTCCTGTTTCCATGTCAAACCAAGGTCGCGGGAACGCAACAATTTAAAGACTACAGACTGCAAGTGCAATCGAATTTAAATAAAATTTCATGTCGCGAGCTGCTTCAACTTGGAGCAAATACACGCGAGAGAACCAATATATTTATCGATATAATTGACTATTATTTTATATAAAAACTTCTTGGGAGACAATCTTTGCGCGATCGATCTTCGAAATGACTGTTGATCCTACAATCGTACAATTATAAATTTTTTGATCGAATCGGTTTCATCTCGCCAGCTTTCGCACTTCGCCGCATATTAACAAAGTGCGTTATGAATGACGACACATAGAGTACCGCAAAGTTATACTCACTAGGGTGCACGTGCTCGGCCTGATCGGATTGTTAAGCAGGTGAGAATCGATGCTCTTTCGTGGTTGTCACCCAGGAAGACAGTTCCGCACGATCGGACGGACTCACTCGAATGCGTTCACGCGAGTGACAATGTGCGTGAGTCGCGCGCGGCCCGACCGAGCTGTCCAAAAACATGACCACCTCCAACCGTAGGCACAGGACTTGAGGCGTGGTTTCCAGGTAAGTCGGATGGGCCCCGACTACATAGTGGGGATGATCAGAGGAAGCTGGAAAATCAATCGGTCCATCCGGCAATTCGCTCGAAATCGTATCGTCGATCAGAAGGCCGATGATCGCTCGAGGGCTCGAAGTTCGAGCCTCGAGAAAAATTTATTTATTTATTTATTTATGGGATGAGTAATCCCTCTGGTAACAAAAGTAGAAATTTACAAGATAAAATATAAAATAAAATAGAAATGAAAAATAAAAATATAGTGTATATTTCTTATTCTGGTTATATTTTCTTTTCTGTTAAGTAAGACCCACCAACTGATGGATTGGGTTCATTGCTTTCATTCGAAACCTGTCTGTCTTATCGGTTTCTTTACACTCTCTGTCTCGAGACAAGAGCAATCGTAACTAGGTATTTGCTTTCCGTTTTTCGGAATAGGGTCAAGCGCAGCACAAATACTTTCGATGATATGTGTATGAACACGTGCCCCTAGATATGTACATATTTATATCGATATTATTTAATGGCATTCAAATAACGATTTCCACGAAATTCGATAATTCTCGTCTCAATAATATATGATAATAATAGAATCTCGATTAATTAATTATATTTGCCAATTTAATTAATATTAACAGCAAATTCAAAGATATAATAACGAACGTATGTAACATAAAAAGCAAAGATATGAATAAATAAATAAATAAATAGCCAATGCAACGAGCAAGAAAGAAGGTAGTTTTAAAATTCTTTAATGAGATAAAAATATATATGACACTTAGGACGTTTCGGCTTACTTAGCCATCTTCATATATAAATAAGCATAAATATTCAAACTAATAATAAACAAAATCAACTATGTCTATAAAACTTTGTATACTAACGCTTCAACAAAATCAAACGATTAAATTTATTTTTATTTTTTTGAAACGTTAGTATAGTTAGTGCGACAATCGCTTTAGATTTCATAACATCGTTGAAGCGTTAGTATACAAAGTTTTTTAGACAGTATCGCAGTTGATTTAGTTTATTGTTAGTTTGAATATTTATGCTTATTTATACACGGCTGAAGATGGCTAAATAAGCCGTCCCAAGTGTTATATATATTTTTATCTAATTAAAGAGTTTTAAAGCTTCCTTCTTTCTTGCTCGTTGCATGTATTTATTTATTCATATCTTTTCCTTTTAACAGTAAATTAGTTATGCATCATAACTCAATATCATAAATGATTGCGATAAACACATACGTAGAGGAGGGATATTTGAAGGAAGGAATTTTCCTTCTTTCGGAAAATATACGTACAATTTTATTACGCATTTAAATGGTACAACCAATGAGGGAAAAGCTCTGAATTTTGTACTTTCACTTTCACCATGTCGCGCCATGTAAAACCGTTGGAAACTGCAGTACTATTCTCGACACGAAGCGCAACGGGTATTCGTTGACGGTGAGACAGATATACAGACAGACAGTTGTACAAGCAAGGACAATTTGATACCTCGCATTAATCAGCGGCTGCTTTCGCAGTCAGAGCATCGCGAAAAGAGACCGACGTTGTTTTTACCTTCGATACCTTTCACGCACTGCCAAATATCTGCCGTACGTGCTGAATTTTTTTTTCGTACAGTATCGGGTAGAATATTGATACATTGGTATTCGGCACTCTGAAATTGACCGATCGTAAATCCCTACGAGAGGGAGCGATCCGAGAGGAGTTCTCTCTCCTTCCTCCTCTCTCTCTCTCTCTCTTTCTCTGAGCAGAAGCGGCTGCTCGCGCCCCCACGAGACTCTCGGCTCTTTTTACTGGGTGAACACTATCAGCACGTATCAGCGACCAGTACGGCTCCATCCCTTCGACAGAGACGACGTTGCTGAGAGTAACCCTTGTATCCGTGCTCACGTCTCGGGCGGAAATGCTTGTTAACAACTATCAACGCGCATTGAGTGGACGGACCTCGTTCCGACAGCTGCTAAACGGTATTTATTCTACTTCGTTCTTCTTCGTTAGATTCGTGTAGTTCGCATGAGTGATGGGAAACCTATCCTGGAGCATGCCGCTCTATCGTGGATGCTGCGTGGGCTGTGACAAAATCGATAAATTCATCTCGACTCCGACTTTGCAGCCCCGCGAACCTTGAATTTCTATACGATCGCAAAAGGCGAGAAAGTAGTGAATTAGATTGAAAGAAGAATTAATGTAAAATTACTAACTCTTTCAATGTAATTCTCAATGTGTCTTTAATGGATCCTTAACGTATTTTTATTAAAGAGTAGTATTAATATCTTTCATTATCCCATTCATGATTTCGTTATCTTATCCGAAATTTTAAATTAGCGCAGCCGAAAAAGAATATTTACTTTCACAACCTCAGATATTGTAATGTTATTTTTAAATTTTGTACAGAATACAGCTTTCCAAAACATCACAATAACATCTTTTCTCTAGCATATAAAAATAGTTTTTAAATTAAAATTGAAAGTGTCAACGAATAAATTTATTAATTAATTTGATAAAGCTTAATTGATAATATTTATAATGATGAATATTCTTGTATCTCGATTATAAAACGATCAATAAACGTTAGATCGCAACGTGGCACGTGAACAATGTTAATATGTATTAGTAATGGTTGTTAAATATTTCAAATTATTTTGAATTTTCGATGAAGTAAAGCAAACAAAGAGCGTCAGCGAAATGTGTACAATCCAAAGAGGATATTCGTTATAATTCTGTTTTAATTTTAAATAAATTGTAAAAAATAAGCGAAAAGCTTAATTTTTTTTTAAATCCAATAAAATAAGCGGAAAATAAGCTTTGTGTAAGTCTTGTCACGTTTATTGTCTTTGTGTTGGCAAATTTGAACATTTGGATTTTTTGACATAAAGTAGTCAAATATCAAGCAGACGTCTGATATTTGATATCAGAGATAAGAGAGCTTATCCAAAACATGTTATCTTAATCAGAATCATACAATGTTCGCCATGTTTTATAAATAAAAATATTGAAAATTTAATCTTTTAATTTCGATTTCAATGTCAAGAAATCCTTATTTTTAATAGTATATAATAATCCTCCTTGTCAATATAAAAGATGTTACAATCTCTATTCTCTTTAGTCATACTTTGTGCGTTATCGTCTTGTGTCCCACGCCATTATAAAAATGCAATAAAATGATTTACAAGTTCAAATGCTTCAAATCACAGTAATATATCAAGCAATCATCCTTAACTACCACCAATAAAACTGATCACCAGAGTTGTTGAACAATTTAGCGAGTTAAGTTGTTTTTCTGCTCGCAGATATGAATATATCGACAAAATCTAAAAGCGCAGAAAAATTGATTTTGTGTTTTTCTCTTAGAAGGAAATATATATTTAAATTGCATGTAGGAATATATGTTTAAATATAAGAATATAATGTTATCGTGCAGGCGTTACAACGTGGAAAAGATGCTTAACCGGTTCGGTGCCGAGGGAACCAGAAGGGCCGGTAATTATGACGGAAATACCAGGTCCTCGATCGCGCAGCTTGCTACAAGAATTGAATGCGATACAAGTACGTCAGACATTCTTGATTCTTTGGATGACATCATGACAGCATGATGTTTGTAATCGTATAATTTATCAATTAAATTGTTATCTGCGACAATGTTTTGAGCGTTTGGCCTTCGAATTTCAATTTACCGTTATCATAGAATGTATGTAGAACTGAAATGTATACGTATAAGATATGGTTAATAATGCTAAATCTTTTGTAAATATGCCAGAGAAGAAATGGGTTTACAATGTTGAAATCTGTGACTTCAGCAAGCGTCTTCCGTACAATTCTTCGCAGACTATGAAAAATCCGCCGGTAATTACATAATAGACGTTGACGGGAATGCGTTGCTGGATGTTTATATGCAAATTTCATCAATCCCGCTAGGATACAATCATCCAGCGATATTAGAGACTCTCGCCGATCCCGTTAATCAAGTAAGTGATATAAAGGCACTCCACTGGCCGATTTTTCTCATCTACGGAAATTTGCATGCTAATCTCCTCTATACAAGATATATCACTTAAATTTTCAGTATACAACGTATACAATATTTGATAAAATTCCAGTAATCGAATATTCTCAGAAATACAATAATACAATACAATACAATACAAAATACAATAATAAATGAAGAAATAGACCGATAAATAAATAAGAGAAAAACTGAAACCAGCAAAGAATTTATTGCAAAGAATATCACTTTAGGGAGAGGGGGGGGTTGCAGATTTTTAAAATGCTCATAATTAAAATTGACGATCAATTTAATTCTAGCTTCAGTTTAGAATTGCGTTGCAAGTTCGACAATCATATCGGCGCGCAGTTTATAGAATTGAAAGATGTATCTAAAATTTATATGAAAATATTATTAAGCGTTCAAGATTCGCCTCAATCGAAAAGCATTTTTTCCTTATTTCTTGAAATACCTTGCGAATTATTTTGCTTTATGTAGATGGTGTCCAGATTGAAAAATAGTAAATGATTGCAATGTCTCATTCCAGAAAATTATAGCGAATAGACCTGCGTTAGGTGTATTTCCGGGAAAAGACTGGCCTAACAAATTAAAGGATGTTCTGCTTAAGAAAGAGGTAGCGTTACATGTCGTAAAACTATAATCCATCTTCTCACGCGTCTATCTTTGCGCGCAATTTAAATAAGAATTGTTGTTTTGGATAGTTTGCACCATCCGGATTATCGCACATCACAACGATGATGTGCGGCTCTTGTTCTAACGAGAACGCTTTTAAAAACATTTTTATCTGGTACGCCGAAAAACAAAGGCAAGGGGCGCCGTTCACCAAGGAAGAGATGGAATCGTGTATGATAAACCAAATCCCTGGCTCACCGCGATACTCTATTATGTCTTTTAAAGGTCAGTCACTTGCGAGAACAAGTTTCTAATTGAAAATCTTTACGAGACATTTAATATCGACAGGTAGCTTTCATGGAAGAACCTTGGGTTGTCTCTCAACAACTCACAGCAAGTACATTCACAAAATGGACATACCAGCTTTCGACTGGCCTATCGCCTCCTTTCCAGAGTACAAATATCCTTTAGAAGAGAACATGCGAGAAAACAAGCAGGAAGATAAGCGCTGCCTCGCCGAGGTATCATCGAGTCAACATTCTTAAATGTCTTTTTGAGCGTTTCGTACATGAGAGAGGAGATTTTGAGAACATGACGATATTTCAGGTCGAGGAACTATTCGAGAAGTACAAAAATGAAAAGAAAATACCAGTTGCTGGCGTGATAATTGAACCTATTCAAGCGGAAGGAGGAGACAATCACGCGTCGCCAGAATTCTTTCAGGAACTTCAACGCGTAACGCGAAAGGTAAGGCGTAGTTCGCCAGGCAATCGCCGTGCGTTATAAAAAAAATGTATTGCAATCTCGCGTTAAAATGTTCCAGCATGGAGCCGCGTTACTTATCGACGAGGTGCAAACCGGTGGCGGACCGACGGGAAAAATGTGGTGCCACGAGCACTTCAATTTAGATACCTCACCCGACGTGATGACTTTCAGCAAGAAAATGCAATTGGGCGGTTATTATCACTCGGAGGATCTGAAGTAAATCCTTTTTTTTTTCATAATAAGATGATAATGCGTTTTGAGCATTAACGTTTAATTACGTCTTGCACGCAGACCGAAACTGTCATATCGTGTGTTCAATACCTGGATGGGCGATCCCGGCAAAATCATATTGCTCGAAACGATCATAAAAACGATCAAGAAAGAAAATCTTTTGGATAGGGTTACGCGCGTTGGCGACTATATATTGAAACATTTAATAGATATAGAAAAAGAACACTCCAATGTGATCAACGCAGTGCGCGGACGTGGGACTTTCTTAGCATTTAATTGCGCCTCCCCTGAAATGCGAGATAACATCATCAAGAAACTTGCAATGAGAGGTAAGGTGATATCGTAAGATGTGAGCGCGCCAAGAATATTCTTCATATTTTCGTACTTTTCTTGTCCAGGTATCCATGCAGGTGGCTGCGGCAACCGAGCTGTGCGGCTGAGGCCTGCGTTGACTTTCACAGAGCGTCATGCCGATATATTTCTGGATGCGCTTCGCTCTGTATTAAAAAAGTAAAAATAATTTTGGCGATTTCTTGTGTCTTCCAAATCAGATGTCTTCCATTACGGCGTATTCGCGAAAATATATCGCATGATTTACGAAGTCTATATAAATAATCATTATTTTTCTATGGCAGTTATACATTATGAGAATAGTTTATGATGAATTAATGATATTGAAATGAAATTAAACAAAGTAAATAACTTAATTATCTTGTATATATGCAGCGTTCAACATATGATCCAAAAAATGTGCAAAATTATGATAGGAATGCATTTCCTAATAAATCTAAAATTGAAGGATATTTTTATTTATGAATTCTTACATCGATTGTTTTGAGCAGCAATTGCTATATATTAGAAAATATAGTATAAAGTGATACTTAACAATCAATCGTTATAACGCATATTAACTTTCAACAATTGTTGTAACTTTCCGTTTTATCTTTCTGCTATTATTTGCTAATTAGCTTGATTGACACAATCGGAAAAATTATTGCACAATTACAAAATGTCTTCCAAAACAACTGCCAATAAAAAATTGTTTAAACTATGTCCTGATTATTATCGTCAAGTCTCCAATAACATTCATCTCGACATTTTCCTGAGTATTTCGGCAAAATGTTCGTATTCTTGATGATGACTCTTCTGTATCATGTAAGCCTTTGTCCTCATCTGAAAAGAATATTCGAAATAATTAAAGATTGCAAAAGCAAAACAACATATTTGATTATTGCGTTATTTACCGTCACTTTAGAATCCACTGAACCGTGGCGTTGTGACAAGTACCATAAATTTACAGCCATGTTCGCTAATGCGGCATCCCGTAAATCCGCACGAATAATAAAGCAATTAAACAGCTCAAGTGCCAGGGCCGATTGTTTATCGAATTGCTCGGTAGATCCAAGATACTTGAGATGACTCAAGATTTCCTCAACGATCTTTGAACATATTTTATTGACTTCGCCAATAAATTTCTGATCAGATCCATACAATTTATCATTTGAATCTACCTGAAATGCCATATGATAGGTTTTATAATTAGATTATAATTAATTTCTCTAACTTCAAGATATATCGCGTAACTATTGCAGCTATTTCAATTTAAATATGTGCGAAGGTATGAAATACCTTATCGATGTGGTATGGATAATTTTCTTGTGCTACCGTTGAAAGAAGATCGAGTACACGTAAATACAAATATGGTTTGATTGAAGTATTCTCCTCGAAGCAACGTTGAACTGCATTGAGCAAGCCTCTCATCAAATATAAGACACCATGCTCTGGGCTATCCTAATACAGTGGAGCAATCTTAAAATCATAAAATTAAAACAAAGCGTATCAGTATATACTTACAGGAACTACTAACAATGTTGATAAGAAATTCGACAAGTATGAGAGCAAATATGGTTGCGAGCTTTTTTGTCTTCCATCGATGTCGATAGTTTTCGGCATTTCTGGAACTAGACTTAAAGCAGCCTTAAAGCAGGCATCGGCTGAAAAATGTCAGTTTGCACACATAAATGAATCAAGAAATAAATAAAAACAATACGTTAATGTTAAAAAAAAAAATTAATTAGACTCGCACCTTGGCCTAGACATTGATTCAAAAGGGCAACCTGTCCAGACAGTAGATATAATTGAAGGCGTGTATGAACTAAAGTTAATGACGGTATAGTGATGAAACAGAACGCAGCACAGGCGCGTACAAACGCTGACGTTCTCCTTGTATGATGGCCACGTACTATCTTCCTAGTATCAACTGATAATCTATTCACGCACTGAGCGCAAATAAAAAAATAGTTTTATTGCCGCTAAAT
Organism: Cephalotes varians; assembly: GCA_037157785.1. Taxonomy (NCBI): domain Eukaryota; kingdom Metazoa; phylum Arthropoda; class Insecta; order Hymenoptera; family Formicidae; genus Cephalotes; species Cephalotes varians. The sequence continues at coordinate 794,964 of JANQDE010000070.1, forward strand.
TTTTTCTTATAGATTAATATTGAAGAACAGTATAATCGTATATGTGTCACATACTTGTACAAGTTGTATATGAACGCTATCAAGATTAGGAAATGCTGCTCTGGCCTCTGCATAAAAACTAAGCTGTTTCTCAAAATCGCGACCATAATCTACTCGTTGCACTAGGCCGCATATTAACTGTCCGATCTGTCGTTTCTCATCTTCGACGGTCAAAGCACTGCATTAATTTGTTTGATTTTAGAAGGATAAATTTTAAAAATTGAAAATTGTGAAATTAAATTGACGTACCTAACGGAATCGTGCATTATTCTCGCAATAAACATCAAAGCGTTTATAATAATAGGATCTGTAATAGGCCCATTTTGCGCACTTAATCCTTCTATGACAGTTTTGCAAACTTCAACTTTAACACTTTCCTTGTGAAACAAGTCAATTAAAGGTAAAAAATTGTCCTACAAATGTCAGACTGTTTATAACAGATTGAATGTTTTAAAATGACTTATTGAATAAATATTAAATAAATAATAGTGGTTACATAAATGCACAGATAGTTACCATAACAAGCAGCGACTCAAAATCTTGAGTGTGGGCGACTATCTTTTCAATAATATTTTGCAATTGTGAATAATAATTTTCGAAAGCTTTGTTCGGTCGTAGCCGATCTATTATTTTGCCGAAAAATAAATTTAGTTCGTTCACCTATAACACAAACATATATATATAATAATAATTTAATTTAGTATAATTATATAAAGTATAATTATTATTCATACAACTTACAGAAAAGTGTATGACAGTAAATTGAATCCAGATCTCGATGCAATGCATGAATTTGTTGGGATCTGTAAGATCTGTTATGTATTTCCATATCACGTTAAGCACCGACTGACAGTCTTCTTTTGGCGGAGATTCTCGTACAAGACATTCTCCTAAACTTCGATATAAGAGATATTGAGGATATCCTATTCAAATTAAAAAAAAAACGTAAATTAAAAGTATTACTACATATTTCTGGCTTCATTTTTTAATTTCAGTACCATCGTCTTCGCTAGCTACTATTAAATTGACAAAATCCATAGCACGTGCAGCAATATATGTAGGTTTAAATGCAGTCAGCACTGTATTTAATAATAACGATCTGCAAATATCAATTAGATAAAAATTAAAGACCAAAAATAAATTAAACACATATTAAAAATATATATTTACCCATTTTCTTGTTTCTTACACCGAGATAAAATCTCTTCAAGAAGGCTCTCGGGTGATGTCGCTACCAAAACCTGTACGATCCAATCCAAAGCTGGTGAATACAAATTAAGATACGAGTGCAGGGTGACATTTTGCTTCACTATTTCGTTCCTCACAGCAGTTCCAAATAGCTGCTGGTACGTAAAAAGAAAATCGTACAAGTTCTCCCTCACAAACTCAAAATCTGATGTTTTGTTCAATGCCAATCCCACGCGACATAAATAACACCTCGCGTAAACAGCTATCAACGGATTTCCAATACCTCTTATCATACGAGTTATACGTAACAGAGCAGTATTAAATTCACTAAAACATAAAAGTATTATTTTAATATTTTAACTTTTACATTACATACTATGATATTATGATTATCTATTATAAAAGATACCTCGTTGTTAGAAAACTGTAAGATTTTATTATTGCCATTTCTACATATAGACGCGGTACTAGTTCGCGTATTGAAGCTATCTTGTAAAACCAATTCCGACATGTTTCCTTGGCATTCTCAGGGACCATGTCAGGTGTAAAATTATCAGGCAAGCTCGTAGGTATTTTACTTCCTGGTCTAGAAAAGAAATATAGCTATTACCAACTATGAACGTTCGCAACTGTGGGACAATTAGAAAAATATAAAATGCATGCAGTTAAAAAAAATAAATCTTCTTTTATAATAATTACTTGTAGTATTCAGCCTTCATTTTCAATCTCTCGTACACAAGTTTTCCAAAAATATCCAAAATATCTGTGATGAGAACAAACTTGCTCGGATAAAAAGTCATTACAGACGTATCTACTAATAATTTGGCACACTGAAATAATTTAGCGTTAATTCCGAAATCGTAAATTTTTTGCTCTAAACTCTCTCAACGTATAGACAAACATATCAAAACCTGTATTGCAATTTTGAGCGCCTTTACTCTTTGGTCAGAATGCCACGCTTGTACTAATTCGTTGTTTAATTGTTCGATTCGCGCAGTGTATTGCTGTTGCGACAAGTCCAACATTTGCCTAACAGAACCTTCCTCAAAATCGTCTAATTGTTCGAGTCGTGTTTTTACTTTGTCGACCATTGGCCCACTTGGCTGAACTTTCACTACAACTGTGACGAAGTAATATTGCAACAATTTAAAATGAGCAATACTGTATTTGAATACACAGATTACTCTATATAATTGAATTAATCGATAAACTTTTGAAAAAATAAGTACCTTTTTCACCACCAGGTAAGAAACTGGTGACAATCGATAATTTTTCAGAGGTTGTATATTTACTCAGTATAGCGGAACGTCTAACAGACCATGGCTCTACCAATTCCTCTGCCGTGTCCTTTGTTTTTTTACCCGCAGGTGCGACATTAGAATAGTCCCACTACGACAAATGATAAACGCATTAAAAATTCTAAAATAATACAAATATCATTAAATTGTATGTTTTACCTCATCTGCAGCCATTTTAGAAAGAGGATCCAATTCTTCTCGAGCAAATTGTGTAAGAGGATCAGAACCGTCCAGGGACGGATGACTTAACAACGGATCGCTCAGTGGATTTGCAGGAATCGGCGTATGCGTCGGTGTAGGTGTTCCAGTAGAGGAACCGGTACTTGTACTTCGCAGCACATTGCGTCTAGCTGCGCTACGTCCATCGATTAGCTACAAGCGTGAAAAATTTTCTATTTGTTCATATATAAAATAGAAACTAAAAATACTCCAGTAACAGCTATTTCTTACAGTGATTACAACTGGTTTCAGAGGATGATCTATAACTTCCTCTAGGCACGCTAACTTCACAATCCCATATTCCATGGGTTTTGATATCCTGCAACAAGGTTTTTTCGTATAATAAATTAAGAGCAAAATCTTATTACTGCACTAACATTGTGAGGAAAATAGTGCGAGCAGACAATTGAATGGAAATAAATTCTCTCACCATTCTATCTCCGTCATATTCTAAGCACACTGAGATACTTTTCAAGTCACAAGCAGGGATGTGATCCGGTATCACGTCGATATCGTGCGACTCATCGTGCGGCTCACGAATCTGACGTTAGAAAACGACCCATGACACGGAATGACACGGAGCCAAAACAAACGTCAACTGAACCTCGCGCAAAGTAAAGTGGAAGCACCGACCGAGCCGAAATCCCGCACGCATACGGGACGTATGCTCGTCCGTCGCGCTTATTGGTCGTCCGACAAGAGGCTCCTAGAGATTTTTCCGAACCACGATCATCCCGTGAAAAGCGTCCACCCCCGCTACGTGGCTTCGGTCCCTCGAATCTCCGGCCGACGGGTTCGCCCCCCGACGAATTCCGGAAATCTCGTAGAATCGCTCGGTGGAAAGATGCGCGCCGGGGGTTCCAATGAACCGCCAATTCCGCTTATTTGAGTGCCTCGCGACGCAGGGCAGCACCGACACCCGAATACCGACCACGGGCGTACATTCTCCCCAGTCCTCGCCGCTCACCTCCGTTCGCACGCTGCACGCGAGCTGCACGGGAATTTCTGCGGAAATTCGCGACGCACCGGGCCATGGACGACGTTCTCGAGAGCTGGGAGCAGATAGAGGAGTCCGGCGTAAGGCGCATCTCAGAGTTTCCTTCTCCGAACACGGAATCGGGCGCGGAACGGGACAGTCTTGCGTTAACCTATAACCTCCTTCGAGTCCTCCTCCGTCGACGACGAGAAGACTCTCCGAGGCCTGTCGTCTCGCGTTTTCTCGCGTCGAAGCGTCCCGTCCTGTCGCGCCTCGTACTCGTCGTTCGTGCACGCGATCCCTAATTGACAGATTGATACACGCGACCGTTAATCGTAGTACTTTGCGCTACCATAAGGACACGTTCTCGCACGGAATGCGCGGAGCTTGCATTTCC